>JAZGTK010021652.1:0-10536 GCA_036877625.1 Ambastaia sidthimunki
TGTATATTTTTACACAAGCAGAAACAATGATACTAGAATACTGGATTTTGTTTAGTGGACCTATAAAAAGAGGTTAATTTTGATACTGCTAACATCTTCACACAGAAATCATTCAGGTCTTTAGCACACCACGCATCTCAACAGTCAATCTCAACAGACCACGAGGGCTTAAATCTGTTTTTTGTTGTTGTTCTGAACTGTGAATGTATACCATTGAGAACAGTCACATGTGCTTTGTAGCAGCAAGCACAGGGAATTCCATTAAAATGTTTATTTTCTAGAGTACACAAAAAATAAACAGACCAACAGATATGAATCTGCAAGATGATTCTGAGAAGCTTTATGCACCCAAAGGCCCAAATGAGTTTGAGAACATGCCAGTAGGTGAGTCAACAGCAAAGCGTGTAAATAACTAAAACACCAAATTGTCATTTTGATTGCAGGTTGGCCCAGCCGGTTTGGATGCATTCTAAATCGCTGTATTTACATAATTCAGTCTAACTCAACACTGCTTTGCTAATCAGCGCATGTCACGCTGAAGCTGCTCCGGGACAGAAGGTGAATGGGCTGGTTTTCGTTTTAAATCATCCATGTGTACTGAGCATGCTCAGTCGGACACCTCGCCGCATGCCTCATCACGCTGCGAGGTTTAGCCAAACTGATGAGCGAGGCTCGTCACCACAGCGACCAAAACAACGTCTCGCTCTGTGAATCAAGCCTTGTGGGCCATCCCACGGGACACAATTATATGCAAATGAGGGTAATTAAGTCCTTGCGCACCGTGAGACGAGATCAAAATTAATATTTACGCTCTTCCTAATAAATCCGTCTATCTCTCCATCCTTTCTCTCTCCACCTCTCTGTTTCCGCAGGTGGCAAGCTTTCTCTGGGGTAATCTACTGGCAAGTGAGATGTTTGTTTGAATCACGCTTCATTGACACTCCCCACTAACAGCAGAATCATGGAAAATGTGTCATTATTGTTATTATTGCTTGTTTATAATTTACATTATGATTGGAGCAGTGATTGGCACGTGGCTAAGAGGTCTTGTTTATTGATCAACTCACGTTTTTGTAGCATTAGACCCAAAACCTGACAGAGTGTTTAATACAGATTATGACGGATGAATTATCACAGGGGGAAAACTTGAGACTCATAAATGAAACTATGATGGGTTTTTCTAAAACCCATGAAATGGTGCATCAGGGCCTTCTTCATGTTCCAGCAGTCAAACTTTTGAGACTATGACGTCTGACGACTGTGATTTCTTTGAAAATATATGTATGCCACCTCTGTGATTCATCAAACGTATGTTAATATGTATGATTATATTAAGTATGTGTTTTTTTCACATACTTTTTCACATACTTACAAGGTCTTTGTAGCCTTGGCTGTGATGGTGGACAGCCCCACCAATAAAAAAATCAAATACTTTATGCCTAGTTAGGAAACAATGTAAGGATTTGCCTGCTTATAACTTTTGCCAAACCAGTAAGTCATTAGACTTTCGGTTGTATTGAGCAAAAATCACTCACATTTATAAGAATCTTGTCTGGCTTTGTAGGGCAGGTTAGATTGGGGTTTTGGTTATTTTTTAAACTACATGAAACATATTCATTTGCCCCAGCTGTAAATCTGGAACTAATAATCTAGGTCACAGTCTCTCATTTGGACCAACAAAAATGGTAAAATTCCAGCCCTGATGTTAATATTTGATGTTCAATAAATATGACCAGTTTATGGGGCAATATTTCCTATAGTTAGGGCCCCTTTCAAATTTGACCTCCTTCACTTTGACCTTTGATCTTTCACCTTTGCACTCTACAATAATCAGATGGCCTGTGATTTATTTGTTGGGTCAGATAAGATGCGATGCATCAGGGTAAAAGAGACACTTCATAGTTTGTAAGGACCAATAAAATTTCTAGATGCTATAAAAGCTTTCTAGAGTATATAGAATGAACCAAATTTCAGTTCACTGGAAAACCCTCTCACTGAATTACAGATGATACCCACATGGTAGTTTAATGGTCAAGTGCTGGTTCTTAACTCTGTTCCCTCTCTGTTTTTATGATTATGGATCTCACAAGAGCGGGTAACAGATTGGTGCTAAATTTGGGCATGAAGAGATCTGGCTGTGTTTTCCAGACAAGCGTTCCCTCGTGAGATGCTAGCGAGTATTTTGCGTTTCTCTGAATCCAGTTTGAGGAAACGTTTGCACCTCTGGTCGTGTGAAGACCGATGACTCGTGGAGCTCTTAATTCATCTGAAGAGGCTTGTAAACAAACGAGGCCGGACAGGAGCAATATGGAAGCGTGCTCTCAATGTCTAAAAGACCAGGAAGTTATGACTGCACATGCTTGTTCCGGGTAATATACTCCCAACACATTCAGTCATTATAAACGGACCATGGTCAGGGCCAAATTGACATCAAATGAGAGCTTTGAATTAGCCCTTCTCGTCACCATTGATTTATGCTCAGTGGTAAATTGCATCTCCTGAGGAGAAGCGCGTTTAAACAACAGCTTTTCAAGAGCGTAATTGATCTTCGTGTAAGAGATCCTGAAAGGGCTGCAGGAAAACATTCATTTCAATGCGACCTGAAGAGAGCGTCTATTCCAAAGCCGTTTGAATAGACCTGCTATTTAAAAGTGCGTTTTCTTTTTGTGTCGAGCTTGTTTTAGCTATCGTGTCTTTATCGAACAAGTATTGTTTACTTCACGAAACGGGACGAATTTACATGTTGAAACATTATTGATGTCACTTGCATTATGCGGCTTTATTCCTCCATTGTGCAAACGTGACGCGCACGGCAAACGCGAGCATAACTAATGCGCAACTGGTGCGCAACTAAAGCGCTCGGCGTTAGTATAAATCAGTTAATTGTTTAATGGACTCTGTCTTTCTTTCTTAATGGGAAGTTAGGATGTGTAATTGGGAGGTTGGTGTCGGTAACTAATGAACACGAGCATTTCGTGAGTCTTGCGGGTTGCATCTCTGTCCGCCCCGGCGATGCGCCTGCAAGCGTTGCCCTCTGAGCCCCGCGTTTCACCCGCTGTTAATCAGATTGTAATGTATGCAGAACGGTTCAACAAGCACGAAGCTGCCTTTCTGCACCAGAGCTCATGTTCGGCGTGTCATGGGTGTGCGTATCGCTGACAATACCGTGTGTGTGTTTATTTTAATGAGCATCATTGAGTTTCTGCTGGTTCTCGTCCTCTTTGAGCCCAGGTGAACTTCCTAAAGCCACATCGTGCCTTTATTAGAGGATCTTATTGTTATTGGACAAAACGACAATCCTTTTTGTAATTTTGCAAACGCATTCATTTGTTGTACTGTTTCAAGATGGGTTGTATAAAAAGGATTTAAACAGCCTGCTGTTATGCATAAGGATGCATTTTATATGGTTTATAAGCAGATACGTAAAGGATGACAGTATAAAGGAATCGTATCATGACATTGACAAATAGGTTTAAGCTGTCGAGATCAGAATCCGCACAATTTATAGATGTTTCCACGAGCTCTGATATAAAATCAAAAGTTGAATGGAGAATAAAGTGTGTGTGCGTCACAAAAAGAGAGGGAGGGCAAGAAGGCAAAATAAGAAAGGGAGACGAAGAGATACAAGAGGGGGAATCGTATTTCTCCCCTAAATACACAATGCAGTGCACCCAAAAAATGTGGGCCAAAAACATTGATTCCCAAAAGCTGGGCCTCGCGATTAGACGCAGGAGGAAACAGAATGCATCAGTTTCACTTACCGCATTCATCATTCACACACTCAATAGAGCTGGAAATATTCCGCCCTCCTGCTGGAAAAAATGAGCACGGTTGGAAATACAGCTCCTGTATTTGTACAATGCAAAAAAGTGGTGAAAGAGATAACGGGCCTCTTCTAAAACAAACTGCATTTGCATTTAACCAAAAAGGAGAGCCAAGATGCTATAGAGGAAAACAATGATGAAACTGTATGATGGTTGATTTCCGCCAAGATCAGGTGTCAGCAGGTCTTTTGTTATACATGTTCTTTTACTAATGATAGATTCGTGGCTGAAGTGATAGATTCGTGGTTTTTAAAATGAAATGAAGGATGCTGAGACACCTTTCAATGTATGCATGCTTGGGCCACACACAGAGACAAGCTATTTGTGTAGTACTCACTAGGGGTCGCTATTACTCCTCTATTGGTGCACAGAGACGCCTTGTCACACAGCACAATCATCGGTTCACTTTTAAATATGTATTTTACACTCAGACTTAAAATGTATCCTTAAATGTTTAATAATTCGTTCCTGTAGCTGAACTGTAAGAGCACGGAGCTAGCAACACCAGGGTCCTGGGTTCGATTCTCTGGAAATGTATTAACGTCCACCAAGGGTATAAATGTAAATGTATTTTAAACCAGTCAAACGTGTTCATATCAATCAAAGTCACATTTAAACAGGCATACAACAACTAGGTTAGCTGTCCAGTCTGCAGACTAATGATTTTGCAGCATGCGTAATGCAAAAAATGTTTGACGTGAAAGTAGTTTAGTTTATGTAACTATGTTGTACAACGACCCTAAACTATGAAAAAATAAATAATAAATACAACTATATGATTATTATGATTATTTACAATAATAACAATAATAATAATAAATCACACAGCTCGTAACAGCTCATAAGAAATTGCCAACATTTTAGGTTTACTATCTTAAATTATACATTTATTCATTTTAATATAAACATAGAAAAATCAGCATGAGTAAATATGTATTCTTTGTTCATTTTTCGATCACTATCAGCCTCTCTGGGGGCGGGGACGAGAGTTTTTCCCGCACGTGATTGGCTGGCTTTTCGGCGCACCTGTTCTTTCGAAGCACTCGATTGGCTACCCAGGACGTCACTCACTCGCGCCTCTTCTTCACGCTCTTCCCTCTGTTTGCGGCGGAGCGCGAGCTTGACTGCTGGCTGTCTGTCTCTGGAGAACTGCGCGGCCAAGTTCGCTGAGGTGAAGCGAAGATAAAAAACACACATGTCAACGCAAAAGTGGCGTCGCCGGGGCGATGGGAGCATTTCAGAGAGAGTTAGCGGCAAGCGAGGCTGTTTTTGCGCTCTTGTGCGACAAGATACGGATTGATCGGACGCGCGTCTTTTCCTCCTCACAAGCGGCGAACGCTTAACTTCTGCCGCGCCTGATTACCGCCACACCACCGCCGCAGGTCCGGAGCTTATACTTGTGTTTTTAAACTTAATGTAGAAGAGGAATAAATACAGAGTAAAGGCAGAGTGACTTTTTTCCTGTTTTTAATACGGCTTTTCCACTTAAGTAAAAGGTTCGGTTCTCATCTTAACGGAATTTCGGTGACGTTTAAAGGACCCAAATTTTGGGGGGGACCGCGAGCGATTCTGCCTTTAGACCGAGTACATTCACAAACGAGTTTTTCCCCAGGATTATGTTTTTATTTATTCAACAACTGAACGAACTTGACTATTCATAATGTTGCTTTTGGACAATTTACTACCGCAGAAGCCAAAGATGATCGCCGTACGGATGACGGTACTGCACGCGCTCCTCGCCGCATCTCTCCACGGAGGTAAAGTGACATTTTACATCCAGAACTTGTTGCAAAAATGCTGGTTTAGTCGCATAAACTCTCTCTTCTGCTGAATACCTAAATATAGGATAAACTGTTGTTCTTTATCTAGCGTAACTAACTGTTTAACGGTGCACTGTCATGTCTTTAGCGCTCCGTGAGCCAGAAGTTAATGCATTTTACGAGTTTATCTGCTCATTTTTAGCTTGATGCATTTAAAAAAGTTGCACAATTTACATTTAAATGTACTGTGGAAATATTAAGAGACAAACACACGCAGCTCGTTGATAGGTGGTGTATGTGTTTGGTTTTGGAGAGGCTGCGGTGCGCGATGACAGCGGCTGTGTGGTTTTGTTGTGCCAAGCGTAGTAAATAATAGAAATGTTGGTTCCTCACCTTGTTGTTGGCAGTCTTATTATTAATTATGTATTTCAGTAGTTGGGTCGTAAGACGTAGAAATGACATGATACCTTTAGCTTTCTCAAAGAGATTTTGGGTGAAAGTGTTTTGACAGATGAGTTAGTCCGATTTTTCTTTCTCACATTTCGGATAAGCGAGTGGTGGTTAGTGTTTTGTATTAAAGGATTTATTTTTTAATATGCATGTAAAGAATATTATGTTTTAAAAAGCAACATTTGCGTTTTAAAATCCTGAAACATTACCACAATGTTATAATGAGAGTAAATTCTGTAAGTGTGACAGGCGCCTCGTTGCGCAATATTTCCGCTTTCTCATTAATTTATCGTGTTAAACGAGGCTTTGTTGAATAACAGAGTGTCTAAGATTAACAGATGTGGCATGAAAACTAGTGTTTGTTTTTTCAGAAAACGTCGTTTTTGAATATATGACAGTGTATTAAGAATATCCATAGTTGCTATCAGCAGTCCAACTGCGCTTTTGTTTGAGAAATAGCTAACTAGCTCTGTTTTTGTCCCCCCCCAGCCTTTTGAAACAAAAGTATACTATGCAATTCAATTAGTTTAAAGGGAGACCGTGGTCTTAAATCTTTGTGGACGTTGAATAAATACAGAGATATTTGTTGTAGTTAAGGTGAGCCACCTTATTTCTGCCCTCCGCAGATGCGAGAGACAGTGATGAAAGGACCAGACTCGTGTCCGGGCAGCTTGCTGTTTTTATTCATTCTCTCCACCTGAGGAAGCCCACAGTGGCCTTCACATCTATTTTTACTTGCACTATCCCAGCAAATCTGGACCCAGACATGTCATACAAACAAACAATTAGACTGTGGGTGTGTGAGAGAGACAGACAGGAAGTCAAGAGTGTAGGGGACTACAGAATTAGAAAGTATGTTGAGGAGCTTGTGAAAATCCAAACATGAGAGTTGACAAGTTTGTCCGAGTGTGTGTTTGGGTGTGTGTTGGTTTAGATGGGATAACAGGGGTTGACTCTGGAGACAGCACTTGCTGATGTAGCATTGAAACTGTCATCATCATCATTACTGTTACTCAGCCTCCACAGCAAAGGTGGTCTCAAACCGGCGTGGGTAATAAACTGCAGAAAAATAAAACATCACTCGCCGGTTCAGACACAATGCATGGAATTGTGTCCGATGACACAATTCCTGGCAGATTTGTCAGTGTTTTCGCGAAAGTGCCAAGTGTTCGGTTTGTTTTTTGAGACACATGGCTGACTTGTGGTAGGATGACGGTTTGAATTGCGATGCAGATGAAATAGAAGAATGAGGTTGAAAGAAATGCGACTGTATAATGTGTGTGTGTGTGGTAGTGGGGTGTGAACCAAATGTTGACAACTGTAGGGCAGACAGATCTGTAAGTGAATTAGACCAAATTAGCTATTTTTCTGCTGTAGGGCTGCACACGCACCTGTTTTCAACGACGGCATCGATAAATCATGAGATGAAAGGTTTTCGTTGCTTGGGGGAATTTTAGGAGCTTAATTGACAAAAGCAGATGGATGTTTACAGAAGGACAGTCTTACAAGCAAGGCTTTGACTGTGTCTTTCTAGCTGTGTGAAAGATGACTGTAAAACATCTCTCTCTGCTTCTGTCATCTTCAGCATCTCTCCCTTCGATGTTTCAGGGTAGATATCTTAAGATCCTTATGTGTTGCAGGGCTTCGCTGCAGGTCTGATAGGTTGTAACAAAACCAGAGGTGTGATTAAAACTGTCAGACTATCAGGCTGTCAAACAGAGTGTGTGTGTGTGAGTTGCCCTGTCTCTCTCTCTCACACACACACGCACACACGCAAAGACACACTGGCCATGTTTGCGAGCTGAGCAGGGGACCCATATGTTGAAGGGTTGGCTGACACCAGGGACATGATTTGCTCTAGGGAGACTGTGAAGTCTAAATCTTTCTTTCTCTCTCTCTCTCTCTCTCTCTCTCTCTCTCTCTCTCTCTCTCTCTCTCTCTCTCTCTCACACACACACACACACACACACACACACACACACACACACACACACACACAGCCGTGCTGGAATTCAGGCATGCTTATATGCACAAACACCCTTTCTGTGGGTTTTCTTGCTGACAAACTTTCCAGCAAGGCAATAAATAGAGCTTCTTGCAGAGAATACAGTTTAGAGTTTCTTAAATTCATCAGATTAAATTCAAGTCAGTGAAGCTCACAGCTAGAAGTGTGAGCGCAGTGTGTACGTATGTGTGTGCTTTTAATAATCTATATTCAAAGAGGGGTAATCAAGAAGATATTTCCCCACAGATTGGCATCCAGAGAGAAAAAAAGCGTGTGAGAGCAGGGGAGGGCTGCAGATGAGTGAAAGTAATGACTGTGATCATTATCTCCTATGTTTTTAATTGAGATAATGACCCAGAGGAAGACAATAAAACTCCCAAAGGAAAGATTTCTCTTTCTCTTCCTCTCCCCTTTCTGTCATTTTCCTTCTATTTTTTCCCCTTTCAATTTCCTAGAAATGACTGCGTGAAATTTCATCAGTTTAGATAGGCGTAGTTCCAAGATGGCCCTATAACTCTGAACAAAGGAACATTGGGAGACTAAAGGTAAATGTTTTGCTTAATGTCCGAGGTTGTGTTGCCATACAAAATCCTTAAATGTGATTCTGTCACTTCCAACCCTCAGAGCTAGAGAAAAAGTACACCAAAACGGAAATGATTTTCCATTACAACTGCAGAAAGACCAGTTAGCAAGTTGCCATTTTGCAAACGTAATAAAATTGAAAACTTTCATCTCAGCAAATTGATTTTAGTCGGTTTTAGAGAGGATAAATGAAGAGGAGGGGAAGAAAATCATTAGATCGTTGGAGCGTGGCTGTACTGTGGAAACATTTAAAATTTGTGTATAGTGCACATACAGTAGTGTTTGAGTTTTACTCTTTATTTATTAATTTGCTCGCTCACAGGCTGGGAAGTTTGTGAAGGGAATTTCTGCATTAGGGAGGGACAGAGCGATACATTTTAAAGCCAGAATGAAAATATTCTATAATATAAATTGTCAGCAAGACAAAGGAGAATAAAGAGAGATGATTGGAAGGCTAGATAAAAGAGATGGTATGAATACATAGAGATACTTGTATATTTTTTGTCACAACATAAATCTTTTTTATTCTCTTGCTTTTAGGAGAAAGTGTCTGTTTTTTCTTACCCTCTCTATTTACAGACTGCTGGAAGGTATTTCTCCCTCAGTAATGACTTACAGTTCATTTAACATGTACATGCCCTCAGAACGGCTGAGAAATTATTGGCATTATCATCAGCTAGACTCCACACGCACTTGCACTTTTCTGGATGTATTGTAGCATACGGTATTGGCCGTGGAAATTAAAGTTGCACTTTTGTGTTACTATTTGGCTATCATTCTCTGCTTTTCTCTCACTATGGCCATTTTCCGTATCGATCTGGGTTCTCTGTCCTGTGATGATGCGATCGAGTGAGGGAGGGAGAGTGAAGGAGGGAAAACGAGAGGATACTGGAGATGTTAGAGGTGCCTCTTGTTTGCGTAGATGGAATAATTAAGCTCGTTAAGCGGGTGATGAGAGGCTTAGGGGTGGTGCTACTCGTTAGGATAATTAGAGTCAAATAGGCCTCATTATGCAAATTGGGAGGAAGTGTGTTTCTTTCAGCGTTTACCTGAACTCTCCCGTACAGATGACCTCGGATTGAGAGAGAAAGTGGAATAGAGGAAAAGGAGCTACAGAAAAGCGGGATAATGAGGCGATATAGGGAGAGAGCAAGAGACGGAAAGAGAAAAGCGGGTAATCAGATGAAAAAAACGAGAGAGGATGAATGAAATATATAATCTGTAATTAAATATAAACTCAGACCGCAATAAAAAGGCCGCTCCATTTCGAAGAAGGAAATGAAATGTTCTGAAATAATTTTACCGTAGAGAGAGCTGTGGGTGAGGCAGACTAACGGTGCACTCTGCTGCAGAGCAAAAACAACTCTTTACCGTTACGGGTAAAAAAGCAGCAGTGTAAAAGCTGACACCATGAAGTCATTGTGCCATGGTGAAGAACACTTGATGTGTCAGTATTCTCGCTGTTCCTCTAGAGAGCACTTTTGTAGCGGTCTGCAGAGGAGCTTAAAGTGCTAGAAGTCGAGATTGTGTGAAACGTGTTTCAGGTATAGGATTTTATGTATTTATGAGAGTGTGTGGGTTTTGTGTGTGTGTCTCTAGAGTTGTCTGCGTGTCCACTGACCTCTGTTAGGCTGTAGTGTGTGATGGATCGAGGCCCTCTTTAACCACAGGCCTCAGTGGGTGATTACCCCTCAACATGCTGCTCGTTCCCTCACACACACACACACACACACACACACACACACACACACATGGATGATAAGACCCAAGTGACTTTGCTCAGAGTTGGGTGGGGTTCTTACTCAGTGCTGTGTATGCGTGTGGCCGATCTTGGCATCACATCACTCGATCACTTTGCCTGGCATAAGTTTAGTCAGATGGTCTGTCTGCTTGGCGTGACCTTACTGCTCTCTGT
>JAZGTK010021653.1:0-10535 GCA_036877625.1 Ambastaia sidthimunki
AATTGTACGTTTTGATTTCCAGACTCAAAGACTTTAAATTATTTTAAATTAAATTATTTACATGGCTAAACTATAACAAAATCATTCCAAAAACGATGATAATCTTGGTTCATTTTTTAATCCTGATGTACAGTAACTACAGTAACTACTGTAAATGTGCTTTTTCTGCTAAACGGCATGGCGTCATTGCAGGCATTATTTACAGTAAGTTATTGTGTTACTGAATTACTGCATTCTCAGTCTCTGATTATTGCTGCACCTGTCTGTGTAATATCTTGCATAACAACTTGTCACAATGTCAAAAAACTATGTTTTTCCGTTGGAACGTTGTTGAAGAATGTTCTGTGAACGCCAGAGGTCATTGAAACTTTAAAAAGCCAAAGTTACGGTTCAGGGCCATTTACATTCTGATTTATACAAAGATAGTTTGGAAACACCACAAGTGTCAAGCATCATTTTAAAGCTTAAATTTAAGCTCGCCCAAAGGTTTGTGGCTTCCCTTGAGCTTCGACCGTGTCTGTTCAAAACAAACTCCCCAAGGACAGCTTCCACTGAGCGGGAGGGAAAGTTTTTATGATTGCTTGTTTCTGCTAGCACAGACCAGAGTCCATTAAGACTGATTGCATTAGACTCGTAATGAGAGTCCCACACCTAAGAGAGGTAATTGATTCATATCAAGTTGGTGGTCATTATTATTGTAATTTTAACAGTTCCACCTGAGGTCTAGAAACATTCATTAGTTTTGTGCAAAGAGTCATGTCAGTAATGCATTTAAATCATGCCTTACGGATCATTGTAATGTATCCGTATTTATTATAATTACCTCTTATTCTGTTGTGTGTGTTTAATCAAATCTGTTTTGGATTTCACATTTTGTGACTCTAAAGCCCATAAAACTGATTAAAAAATGCATTATTTACACTCAGTCTGGTACACCAGGTCACCGTGTTTTCCTGCTGTCATCCACGTCAACAGACTGGCTTAGAAACTGCATTTGACCTTGACGAGGTGTCTGTATAACTTTTAAATAAATCGAATAATGAAGAATCACATTTTCTATTATGTTTGTGATGAAAGAGCTTCTGTTACTGTAACTTTCAGAACTCAAAATGTCAGAGAATTTATTGAAAGTGTCTCATTCTGAACTTTTAACAACTTGAATGTCACGCAGACGGTCACGCACATGATGTCTGTTTTTGTCACAAAAAACAAAATAAAAATAAAGAAATAAGATTGCATAAAGAGAAACTTCTGAAATTAAAGAATAATTTATTAAATTCTAAGCATACAAAGTACTTTAAGCAGGATTTGACAGTTCTGAATATTCTCAATGGTTACATGGCCTTCCAACCTTTCGACCTGATTGGCTGTCGGACGTCAGTAATATGGATGAAACAACGTTATGAATATTAAATAGATGATTCTCTCAGTCATTCTTTCCATCGACCGTGCAGATTGGATCATTCCCAGTTCCTTCAGTTCCTGTTTTTCTTTGGAAAAGTTCAAAGGTCACAGTCACAATGCTCAGACTACTCTGACATCATAACTCCTCACCATCCAACGTCTGTACGACAGTAAAGTATGATGAATTATCGCTTCAGCGTTCAAACTAAGTGCGTTGAACTTCGCTGCAATGCTTTTGTCGCCTATTATGTTACCACATGTCTTATTTCCTCATTTACGCTCACAGTTACAGCTGTTTGTTTTCATTGGCTGTGCGTTGTGTTTTCACATTGAAATTTTAGCATGGCTAAAGAGGTTCATTAGGAATGAATGCAAACCTGTTTTGCTTGATTTCGGTGAGTGGCTGAGACAGATATAGATGCCTAGATATGCTGAAGCTGGTTGGAAGTCAAAGTGAATATTTTAGTGTGTGGCCATTGACGGTGTGTAGCGTGAGCAGTCAGCACTGAAGCTACAGCTGCAGTGTGTCACAGGACGTTCACTGTGTACTTAGATGGTGTGGGTGAGGGCGGACCAATGATAGCCTGGATGAATGATGAAACTATAGGCTGAGTGTATCAAACTGGGTCAGTTGTTATTGGCATTTTGTGAGAGGACAGCGTAGAGGTATACTGTATATAGAAATACTGTAAATAAAAATATTGATTTATTTAGGAGACTGTCCTCCTTGCAGGCAGCTTATTATGACCTATAGTTACATTTTAAAGTTAAATGTTCTAGATCATATTTAATTTTTACTAACTGAAGTCTACTAACATTTGCAAGCTCAACAACTGGTATAAGTTTTTACCCACCGTACAAATCATTAAAACACTAACTATCTCACAAAGCTTTTTTATTCACATCAAAACGGTGATACTCTGACTAAAGTCTATAAAATAATAAAGCCATATATGCACAAAAATCATGATTTTACATAGTTAATCCACACATGCGCGCACACACACACACAGAATGAATGAGTTACCCAACTGAGAAACAGCAGATGACAGGAACTACATAATGAGCTCTCCACATGGGCAAATTACAGTTCAACATTAACTCTGAGTACCCACAAAATCAGTCCCTCTCTGTAGAGACAGATAGCAGAACTAATGTTAATGTCAGCATGTGGGCAGCTGTTTCATTTCTCCAGCACGTACTTCTAATGCGGCGTTCCATAATGTAGTGAACCGCGACATGAAGGCTGTTCCAAAAGGTGGGCACCTTAATTATACCGCTTCCTGTCTGTCACATGAAGTTGCTACCTGTGTGGAATGTTCCGAATCATTCACGTGTGAAGTTCCATTATCCCGCCTTGAAAGCTATGAAGGCAGCTCACTAGGTTTCGTAACAGAGCCCAAAATTGAGTTGGACTTCTAATATGGAGCTCTCTAAAGACATGGTATGAAGATCTAAATGGATCTAAAACGGAATCAGACTCTTCCAAAGGAAAAGTCTCGGATCTGCTTAGATCTGGAGACGACGTTGATTTCATAGTTTCAAGAATCACCCTGTTTCACCTTAAATTCCATAAATAAAAATAGAACACATCTAATTTTAATATAGGGGGTATAGTTCAGATAATTTTATTTGATTTAGGACACACATGACTTTTCTCAAGAGAAACATCTGAGAAGCCAAAAACCTATTTATTACCTATAAATTTACTCTTCATTACAGTCTTGTTGGTGTCTAGAACAAAATGATTGAGTTATTAAAGACATCTCATTTGTGATTCTTCTTTGCTATGATCTGTCACGCAGGTTAAATGATGTTTTCTGGTCAGCATGTGTCTTGATAAGATGGTGTCCTAATATCAGATAAAGATGATAAAGGTTTGCCTTTACAGTGGATCTTCTGATGTTCAATTTAGCAGTTCAAGGTTACAGTCTGGACCGGTGATGTTGGTGTCGGTTCTTGACAGACAGATGACATCAGTCCCCATGTGTCATCTTGAGCTGCCTTTTCGGCGCCTGATTAAAACTCTGATTTACATTCACGATTCGAAGCATGAAAAAGGCCTCTCATGTCTCATATCAGCCAAATGGTTATTTATAATCACAACGCCAGTTTTATGGAGAATTTAGTGATAAAGTGGAGTTTTCAGCTAATGCCTTCCTATCACACGTTCACGAGATTGGAATCAGCAGGAATTTTAAACGTTTGGCAAGGCGAAGCTCAGGATGTTGAGTTTTTGTAACGTTTTTTACATTTCTCATAACAATACTGGAGGTTTATTCGCCTATAATACTTTAAATAAATCACAACAGCCATCACAATTGTCATGAACCTTCATCACATATCATTGTCCTGTCAGTATAAGCACACTGCTTTATTAAAAACTGTGATATTCAAATAAATGTTTGACGACTTGTCCTTATGTTTTGGTTCTGACGTAAGACGTGTTTATGGCCCGTAATATGAAACAGATGTCTTGTGTTCTGATGTGTTATAATTCCTGGCTATAACATGCACGTCTGCTCAGTGCTGAGACTATATGATATAAAGTCAACCAGGTGTTATGCTAATAAACTGTTTTTTATGTGTCTTTGAAAGCGGCGGATCTCATTTCTCTGGAGCGCTGTTGACAGAGACCTGTCACACCTGTGGGCAACAGATAAACACGCAGAAGTGACACAGGCCAGCAGGCACAGCTGCTCAGAGCTGATTCAACCCTTCTGAAACATACTCTATCATTTCATGTGTTTCTTGCTTTCGCTCAACTGTTACTTTGTGGCTGGTGACAATAGCGCCGTGTTAAAAGACTCAATGACTTAATTTTGCACATAATTTTTCGGGTGTGAGATTAGGAGAATACAGCAGTGACGTGAATTGCATACAAAAAGAAGCATTTATGTGAAAAAACAACATTAATGCACAAGTTAACAGCCGCATAAACAATGAGAGAACAGTAAATAAGGGTAGCAGGTGCATGAGCCGTGACCAGAGGGTCTGTATCAATAATATGAAGAAAATATGAAGATACTGTATCATTCTTGCTATTGTTGATATATCATCATCTATTTAATGGAAAGAAAATGCATAGAAAACATCATGTTAGTAAATCCAGCAGAAAATTAGCAGGTTAATTAGCATAAGCTTTTTATTGGCTGGTTGATTAGCCACTGTTTTTTTTTTTTAAAACATGGCCACCTGATAGCTACAGTTGTTTGTTGCTGGTTTAATACTGTCTACCAACTTACAACAGATAATAACAGCTTGCCTATCAAGAAAACAGTCTAATGCAGGAATTCTTGGGGGGGCGTGGGGGCCGGCCCACTAAAGTGTTCCACCCAAAACCTTCTACAAGTGAAAATTAAAGACAGCCAAAACACACCTAGATTTTCCATCAGGTAAGTCCACAGTGATTTCTAAAACAGCTTTTCTTGTGTTTTTTTTTGTCTAGCAGTATGGGAAGAGTTTGCATTCATCCGTAAAGAGGCGAGACATCACACAGAACATGACATAGGAATGTCAAAACAGATTGACAGCTCTTTATCTGCTCGACCTTTAAGTCATGTTACAATCACCAAAACTGCTTATGCAAACACTGTTGTTCTTTAAACTGAAGAACTCAAACTGAAGAAATTTCAGTCCACCTTTGTACTGTATCATATATTTTACACATCTGCGTTGTCTATATGTCTATATAAAGAAAGGAAGACATAAACAACACACTTTATCTTATGCTAGAGGGGCGTCTTGCACTGAGACATGTTTAACTTACAGCTGCTGGGCTGCTGTTGGCTTGTTGATTTTTTGCCTGCTCACATTTACACTGCACTTGTAAACCTTAAACCCCTGGGAAGTAAGGTTGGTAGGTTATGTCAAAGTGTGTGGGAACTATGTAGGACAAAGCATTTCCTTTCAGATCACATGAAGTGACTGCGGACTGAGTTTGTGTAGCACACATTAAGCTACACCAGTGACACTTCCTTCATCCTGTTCTAGCCATCTTCTCCTGATCACAAATCCACATTCTGTCATCATTTTTTCACTCATGTCCATAATCCAGTCATCCAGTTAAAATTGAGGCATGTTTACACAGCTATTTCACACACAATGACAGCTCAAAGTGGCCAAAATCGCATATTTTTTAAATGACAACCATAAAACATCACAAAGCCCTCATCACATGTCTTGCAAAGCCCCATAGTTTTGGAAAAATGTCTCACGGGTTTGAAAGACATGTTGATGAAACACGGTCACAAAATGTTCAGTTGGGTGAACTATAATGCAGAAAATAAAAGTCTGAATGGCACTTTATTTCCAAAAGAGAAATTCAGCCAATAGAATTCTTGGGTAAGTGAAAGGGGGCAGGGCTATAACATAGTACTTTTGTACAGTCTCCTGATGCAGAACTGTACTTAAGAAATATTACCCGACATTGGGAGAAGTGATTATATTTCATCTGTTTACCTTCAGCCTTTCTTTAATTCCACCAGCTACAATCGACTCCACTGATTTAGGGATGGCTGCTCATTGTGTACAGGTTATAATTCACACTTTCTCTTTCTTATTTGCTTTGAAATTTCCTGGGTTATGGAAATACGAGCTGAACAATCACAACTTGCATGCATGTAATCAAACTGCTAAGCAAACAAAGCTCACACATTTCTTATTAATGTCTGTCACACTGACCATCTGTATTGATGATGTATCAAAGATGATGTACTGTGTTTGCATTCATCAATTATTTTCCATGGCAAACAATTTTCAATCAGACATAGTTCTCCTAAGGGACTTTTCTTGCAATTGATTTTGCCAATCAACTGTTGCTTGGCAACCCTTTCTGTCAAACATTGTACACAAGCTGTGTGGAACACAATATTTGAGGTGTTTCATCTAGGTGATGACACCATCAATTGCTATAATAACAAGGCAGCAAGTTTGTTTCACCCTCGTGTCGTTCCAAACTTTCATGACTTTTGTTTTCTGAAAAGTTTAAAGATATATATTCTGACCACTCTATTCCAAACAATGAAAGTGAATGGGGTTGTCAATTTCCAAAATCACAAAGGAACACACCACAAAAGTGGCTCGTAACTCTCAGTTTGTGAACAAACCATTCGTTGGGGTGCAGTCATTTTTTGCCAGCCTTATTCACTTTCATTAAATGGAAAACAGTGGCCACCAGGATTCCAATTTTGTGTTGCAGAGAAGAAAGTCAAACAGATTTGGAACAAAGCGCAGGTGTGTAAATGACAAACTCATTTCTGGGGTGAACAATACCTTTAAATACCTATTTTTAATCTAAATCAATGTAGTTACCTTTAAACCTTTTATGATTTTGTCTAAAAGACTTTGGATCACCCCTGTTCACACTGACAAAACAATTTCATGGGACAAAACAATCTTCTGTAAAAACAGTCGACTTATATTGTGCAGAGTTTTCCAGTTGTGTTTTCCAGTTCCAGTTTCTGGAAACTACAGCAACTATTTTCCATCAGCTGTCTGGATCACCGGTCATTATTTCAAGCTAATCACGTGCTGTTGTTGTAGCAGTCTGATTGTTGTAACCACGGCAACAGCATCACTGTATTAAGCATTAATGCTGTTCATTGATTTCACAAGCTTTGTCCTTGGGCAATTCTTCATGGATGAGCTGTAAAGAAGCATCACTTCAGCATTATACAGACATCTCACTGTAGAATGAATTAGACTTGCTATGAGCAAATAAACTGATTATGAGCTTGAATAATGAGAAGACTGGTGCTATACAACGTACCTACATTATGCCCATACTGTTATCTCTACTGAAATATTCTTTATTTGTCTTTCAATTTTTACAAAATTGTACAGTTTGAAATTTATATAAATTTGTTACAAATTAATTACAATAAACTTTTTGGTTGAGCCTGTTTTTCCCAAACATCACTGAAACATGTTTTAGCAAACATGTATAAAAAAATACTAGTCTTTGATGAATATGACCATTATTAGACTTCAATCTATTTAGTCAGACAGTCACTGTTTTGTGAACTGAATATATTGTGAACTCTACAGCAGAGAGAAAACAATATTAATTGCCCAGGCAAAGTTTCCAAACATGCACACACGCAACAGTCATCATATCAGGTTTGGCCATCCAAATTAATGACAATGATGACCTGAATGTTTTTACAGTATATCACATTGGTATATAACAATGTGCAATATTCATATAACCTGCCTTCTACAAGTCAGACCTTATCTGTAAAAGATGGAAAAGTCTTGGAAATGAGGGCCAGATATTAATTCCTGTCAGTTATAATTGTGTGCTATGTTTGAGAGTTAAGAACATTTAATAAATGGGACATGTCTTATCTCCTCATTGGCTGGACAGCATATGGTGGTCTACTCAACTGTATTAACAATTTCACTTCACAGATAAGCTTCTCATTACATCTCCAGACTGTGGTTCATGCAGACCAGTTTCAATATTTCAATGTTAGGACCTTCGATAAGACATCCTCACGGTTCTCATTTTATGCAGATATTGTGGCATAATACATTAGACCTCAGCTGAATCACGGAACCTATGAATCTGTAATTTTATTGTGCTGGAAAACTGAGTTCATAAATTCAAAAATTCATTAAGCATGAAAATGTTTTGCCAACTTTTTTTGATACAGGTGTGAGTCATCTTTCCATCAACTCTAGCGACATGCAACTTTTGCTTTCAATGCAATGCGATGCGTTTTACAAATACATATTTTAAAGTGTCTCAGAAATGCAAAACATAATTTCATACATTTCTTATTATTGTACTGTTTAATGTCTACAGTTAAATGTGTACTACATTATCTTTAAATTATTATTTGTGAATTATTTACTGTGTATGTTCAACTTTTGTTAGCTTTGCTGCTTTTGTCTGAATCACTGTACATAACTTCCTCAAATACATCATAAATCATCTTATGGTACTTCCTTGAGTGAAAGATTTTAGCTCTCCACACACAATAGTGCTTTGTCCTCTAACACCTGTCCTGACAGCTCTGAGGAACAGAAAGCCACAGCCGTTTGTTATGTGCTGCTGAGGCAGCAACTATAACACCTTCCCAATATACTGCAAATAAACCTTATATTTAGTGCATCGAATCCAAAGCTGCAGAGAGCCTCGAACGAAACAGACATTTGATGCCAGACAAAAGTGAAGACTCTTCTACCAATCATGTTTCAGTGATTACTTCAGGAAATTGCTAAGATATAGCTCATAAAATGAACCACTCTCAGGTATGATGGGGCCTCCGCTTCCCCATCCAGGTTTTACAATGAGCATCATATTCTGTGGCATGTCTAGGGTAATTTTATTATTTTCTTAACAACACGCATTGCTTTCCCATCCACATAAACGAGGAAATGAGAATTATGTTGATTACCTGGGCGTCGTTTTCATGCCTAGTTGGAATAATCAACTACATATTCAGCTGTGCATATGCAATCAGTGTTGAAAATAACATGGCTCCCATCAGCATTATATTACAATGCATTTTGCATTAACCGCTGTCTACATGAGATTTTTAAATAGAGCAACTGGTAGGTGTTAGTGATCATTTTTATTTAACGTTATATTCTTGCCATCATCTCAAAACATTCATCTTATCAAGTTTATTCAATTGAATGTTAGCTGGAATTTATTGCAAGCATATCACAACAAAATGGCCTTTTCAGTTTGCTGTTCAGTAAATAAAATGTATGTATGAAATTTACTGGCCCTTAAAGGTGGAGAAAGTCTAATAAAGGTTGTGTTTTTTATGTAGCTTAACTGGTAAAGACCTGTGCTAACAACACAAAGGTCATGGGTTCAATTCCCAGGGAATGCACTACAGGTTGTCTGTCTAAACAAAGTTCTGGTATTTGTGGAGGCCATTAAAAGCACTAAACTTCATTCAGGTGTCCATGATGTCCACTCTATTTTAAAGGTTAAAAACTCTTAAACAATGTTGGAGGACGTTATTTAGAAACACGTGGACGTTATGAAAGAACAATGAGTGCCTTTACAGGCACGATCTGACATAATATACTATATATAATGGTGTCATATACAAGACATTTACATAATATTGCACATGAGGATTTGACCTTCCAGCTAATAAATGACCCTGAGTACTTTAACTCCAATTAGATGTTATTATTGTCTAAGTCATACTTCCAGATGCCAGATTCACACAAAGGTTCTTCAGAAACAAGTTAAGAAAGTTCTTCAGATAAATTGTAAGTTTGTAAGAATGTTCCAAAGTGCAACTGTTAAAAAAATGTTGTGAAACATTTTTATGTTAATACTTTAACATTAATACTTTTATACATATATATATATATTACACACACACATATATATAAAAGCGTCCAGCTAATTACTCACAATAAGCAATATATTTTTTAAAGCATTTAATAATGTTGATTAATGTTTAATTAATATGATTGGTATTGAACAATAAGTTACATTTCTTTTTTGTATTTATTTAAGATGCACTATTAATATTAAAATGCACAGCAATGAATAAGTGTTGATTAAATTATTTAAATGCTTGAATCTGATGAATTAATTCCGGGAGCTCCACATGTTTATCATCTCTTCACACCTCAATTCACAGAAAAGGTGTGTGATGCACACAAATGTGACCTCTATCCTTAACTGTGTGAACTGAGGTACATCTAAAACTGCTCTAGTCTGGCAAGTTCTTAGTATTTATCACCAAGAACCACATTGTTTTCACCGGTTCTTTCTGTTATTTGCTACTGACAAATACTGATGCCACAATGAGGAACACCAGTTGTGAACGTGTGTGTGTGTGTGTGTGTATTTTAATAATACTTACATCTGGACATATGGAAGTTTGTATTTTCAGAAAAGGCAAAAGAAATTTTAACATGTCTGGTGCCAAAAATGGAAATGGACCATCAGTGCTATTGGCCATAATCTCCCAAAACATTAGTACAGTGCGGTTCATTGATTATTCTGAATAATCATAAAACAACAAGTGAACATAAGGTGCACAAGAAACAACAACCTATTGTGCAGACATTGAGTGTTTACATACACTCAGCACAGAGAGCTAAAATCAGCCAATTATCAAAATATGATTCATGAAAAACTGCTTTTAAAT
>JAZGTK010021654.1:0-10535 GCA_036877625.1 Ambastaia sidthimunki
TGGCAGTTTTTCAGGACGTGTTGCCAGGAC
The DNA here is from genome assembly GCA_036877625.1 of Ambastaia sidthimunki. NCBI lineage: Eukaryota > Metazoa > Chordata > Actinopteri > Cypriniformes > Botiidae > Ambastaia > Ambastaia sidthimunki. Next base: position 31 of record JAZGTK010021654.1, read on the forward strand.
CTGCACAGGCAGGTCATTATACAGAAAGCTGAACGATACTTTCACATAGTTTTGTGAAAGGGTGCAGCTGTTTGTTATCTGACTTTAGAAGACACGGTAAATGAGAATGCATTAGTCTGTGGAGTGATTGTGACTAAAACAACTTTTTTTTGCTATCTAATCTATCTATTAATGCATCCATCCATCCATCCATCTCTCCTCTCCCCCCCATATATATAACAATATATCATAATATATATATATATATATATCATAATATATCAAATATATATCATATATATCGCTACCTTAGAATTATAAGGTTCTATCTGACATTTTTCTATCAGACATATTCTTCCTCTAATGTAACTTATTGACACTATTAAAGGTGTTTTATTTTAAAAAAACAAAAATGCATTTTAAGTGTTTAATTTGAAAAACAAAAAAGTTCAGTTTTGGTATTTTTAATGCAATGCAAAAACTTTAAACCTTCAACACTGGTTAAAATACAGATAGAACATATAATTCTAAGGTAGCGATATATATGTGTGTGTGTGTGTGTGTGTATGTATGTAAGTATATATGAATGTATATATATGTAATTTAGATTCCTGTATACTTTTTGCCCTGAAGGAGAAAATGTAAACACATTTCTTATTTGACTTTAATGAAGCGCACCGCTCTAACACTTAAAAAAGAACTACTATTATGCCTTAGGAAGCATTAACTATGTAAGTGTTAAACTGACAAGTAGCAACCTGTTTAGCAAGTTCGGCACAACCTCAAAGCATGTGACCTACTGTGAACGTGATTTTCTTCAATTGTCTTTGCCATTTGTACATAATGCCTCAGTCATATTTCTCCACCTTTTCATAACCATGAAAGTTCTTCTCAAAGGAACAAGCGTTTCAACATAAACTATCACGTGCAGCACAAACTATACTGAAATGAACTTTAAGGGAATACCTGAGGATCATCATGAATGATGGCGTATGAGAGAGGGAAGCCACAAAGCATGTGATGGAGGAGAGGATCATGAAGGGAATGAGGCGGCTAGCACAGCCGCTTCCACATGTTCCTGGTGTGGCAAAGCCCAGAGAAGCTTCTGAGGCCACACATCCACAGTCTGTGTAGTTCTGAAAGAAGATTGACCATTTAACGCTAAAATAACACAAAGTTTTACGTTTGAGATGTTGATTCCAGGTGAAGATCTTTGTTATTTATCTCCCTTTCAACTGTTGTTGTTCTTGTTATGCTCATTTTCAGGAAATTTAAAAAAGTATGTTTGGTTAAATGGCTTATTTTGTATCATGCCTGAGAATTTACCCAGAGTTACTTGTGGTCATACAGCTAATCTCAAAGCATGAGCCAAACAGCACAATCAAACATGATTTGTCACAGGATATTTTCAGTATAAAGCTTCCTTCAGGCCTGGGAATCAATTACTGTATCTGTTTCTGGTGTACCAGTGTACTGACAATGGGTGGGCAAAGAAGTTATTTATGTTTGTTTGTTTGTTTGGAAAGCAATTAAAAAGATAGGGCATGCAGGAAATGCTTTGTTTGTTTGTTTAAGTATTTTTTAAATTATTTTAATTTTGTGTTTAAATTTGGTACTTTAGGGCAATACATTAAACTGTATTGTTACATATTTCACATATTTAAGGTCATGCACTGGCTTGTGCAGAATGCTCAATCCAGATAATTTCACTTATGTTGCGAATTCTTTTATCTGCTTTTTGCTATCTTTGGTTGTGTTATATCATGTGGCTTTATCCATTTAAAAGTAATGCTAAGGAAGCAGCAATTAAAACGGTAACAAACTGCATTGCATCTAAGTTCCCGCCTCCCTCTGCTGATCCACTGTCTGCTGTGAAGCTCATTAGCTTCTCTGTAAAAACATGATAATGGAATATATTATGATAGCTGTTCTAAGTTCACTTTACGGTTCCCTGCTGGAAAAGTTTTTGTTAACTGACTACTACATCATCTGTTTTGAAAGCAGTCTCTGTTTTCTCTTTGCAGAGAACTAGAGTGACATCGCAAGACAGGCATTTTTAAAGTATTACCTCATGGGATGGGAAGTTTTGACGGAAAACCCTTAAAGATCAAACAGGATAAAGGTGCTTCTGTTGATTAAATGATGGCATTAAAGCAGCCAGAGCTTTACTGTAATCTGCTAACTACTTTAATTCCCGAACTACTTAAAACCCTGACTAATGCGTTGTCCGAAAATCTTGGTTTAAACCTGATATTGATCAGGCACAGAGGTAGAGTATTATAATTATTTTTATTATTTATATAATGTTTTTACAATGTTACATTGTTTCAAAGCAGCTTTACACACAATAACGATTAAAAAGGTTTCTTACATTCTAAGAATTTTATATCAAAATGTACTTTATATTAGGAGATGCAGACAGTTCTATGCAACCTTGGACATACAACAAAACTATAATGTTGGATTTCCTACAGTGTCTGCTATTTACACACTCTCTAAATATTTTAAATTCTTGTCTCATTTGGAAAGTTTCCTTTTAGAATGATAGTGATCAAGAAACATGTTACATCAGGCTTTGAGGTAGTGGGCAGCTTTTGAAGTATCTTTTTAATCTTTTTAAATAAGACTGTAGAGGAGGAAGAAAATTTTCTTAGCCCATGTGACTTGACTTGATAGATCATTTTGTTCTTTGGCTTATTATATCATTACACTTAAATTGTTTTTTTTTTGTCCTTGGGGGGTCTTTTTGTAAAATATGTTTAGACTGAATTTTCTTAACTGATTATATAATGCTTATGTATTAATGTCTCTACATCCTTACAGTAACATACTGTAGCTGTTTGCCAGCGTGCTCCACTAACACTTCCAAGTAGGTCCAGTTGTAGGTACTTTATGAACTGTAAACAAGTTATGGCAGCGGTATTGGTTGTTTAAACATTCCAGCTGTAGAAATCTAAGATTGTTTAAACTACTGCAGTAAATTACAGTTATGCAGGCTGACTAGATGCAAATGCTGTGTTGCTGGGTGTCTCACAGTCTTATAAGTTGTTTTTGCCTGTTAAATACAGGAATTATTTTGGGCAATTTAATGATTAAATATTCTGATGCAAATAAAAATAATTCGTATTTTTTTTTTACAGGAAGTAAAGTGGGTCTGTGTGGGTAAGTTTGTCACTGAGTGGTCTGGTTTGTAACAAGGCTGTTAAAGTTTCCATATATTGGAATTTCCAGTGGTGAAATTCTTTGGGTGGCATCTCTGTGCATGTCAGTATCTTACTTTGTTTATTTTAAACCCTCATGCCACATTCGCTTTGTTTAAAATAAAGGATGCCTTTAAAACTCTAAAGTTGGAACAACATGTATTGTGAAAAGCGCTATGTAAATAAATGAAATTAAACTGAACAGTGTAACAGCCAAAACTAACTCCTCACTACTGATATATCTTGCACAACATTCATAATAACATTTCAAACCTCTACATAGTTGCTTTTCACCATTAACCCCCTATTTTTGTTGTCAGTTACCATCAAAATGATATATGTGGTCATTGTTCCTGTGGTTTATCTACTTATTTTTTCTCTCTTTCTGTCTGGAAAACGTTAAAAGATAAAATTCTTACGTAAGTTTCTTTTTTCCGTCCCCCATTTTACTTAATTAAACCAGCAGTTCCAGGAAAGGAAGTCAGTAACAGCTTACCAAAACTTTTGATTGCTTGAAAATTGCTGTCTTGCATCCTGCATGGCAGGGAGACTGGAACTCCACTCCGTCAGAGCCACAAACAGGGTTGAAGGCTTCATTCGAGCAGGAACATCCAGAGCATTGAATTTCTCTGGAATATATGAGCAATAGAAAGAAAGAACTAATGAAAAATACAGGATGTGTTACATCAGGAAGTCACAGTGAAGCATTTAATTGTTTGCATTTGAAGAGAATTAACCATGGTTTTGCAATAAGAATGGGGCCATCCATATGCAGAATTCTACAATGGAACACAACACAAAGGAACATAAACTGTTTGGTAAAGGTCTAAACTGAAACTAGAATCAATACATGAGCCAACAGCTTTAAGATTCCAGCTTCCCAAAACAACATCATTACTGAAGAGGTAATTTTGCACTTTCACTCAGCTGCAAATGATTTGCCATTTCATTGTTTCTCGTAATAAAATATGTGGCACTACACTCATTCTCCATGCTGTTATTATTGAGAAACATTAAACTGTGGTGTTAATAAGTTTCCAAGTTAAGGATGAAATTGACAGCTGTTCCACATCTGGGCATATACTGTACAATACAGGTCTGCATGTGTTAAATACACCAAATAAATGCACATTTCTATAATGAACTACATGTTGCAAATACAGGACATTGAAAGCATTTCTGAACTTACCCATCAGGGTAGACACCAAAGATTTTCTGTGTGGGGCAGCCAAGGAACAGAAGTGGAATTGCAAAGATAATGCTAACAAGAACCGCAGCTGTACACAATGCAGCTGAAGACCTGACGGACAGACTCAGTCTGCGCAGAATAACTCCTCCAATCATTATACCCAACATGGCTGAGGGAATGTTTAATCCGCCTGCGAACACACACAGTCAAATAAATAAATTAATGAACAATGCTAAACCAGTTAAAGCTGCCAATGCTAACATATACAGTACAATACGTTATGTTTGAAATTCTACTAAACTGTAAATGGTAATGGTTCTTATTTATATTGATTTTTGGCTTTGGAACACATTTTATTTTTAAAAAAACTTGCAAAAAGTGTATGCAGATTATTAGCTGTAATTAGTTTTGTACCTTTGACTAAATATGACATGTTTACAAAAGCCACAATCACTCACAACTCCTGGATTTGGTAAAACAAAAGATGTTCTTCTCATCTGAGTGAAAACCTCATAAAGCAGAATGTCAAAACCTCAAAATGCTGAATTTTACATTACCTATCATCATGGTGGAGAATGAGGCCGTCTGTGTGAACTGCTTCTCTATGAATTTGGCCATGAAAGTGGCCAGTCCTGCCACCATGGCAGCCAGATTCACCTGAGCCAGAACTACCAACAAGTAGATTGGGTTTCTCAGAGTTCTCATTATGATCTTGGGGAAGCCTAAGATAAGACATAAAAAACATTTGGAAAGAATACAAAGAATTTCTGCAAGTTTATGAAGAAACATTAGGGAACATCTGTCCAATAAAAATTTATAAAAACTGATAGGAGTAGCTATGGTGGAAAGCAGTGACTGGATCCAAAAATAAGTTTTATGATGAACTGGGTGTGAACTTTACAAATGTAGCTCTCTGGAACTGGACTGACAGCTGAATTCTGAAGCCATTGTTTGGCTACACCTGGTTTTAATTAGAATGGTCATATGGGAACAACTTGTTTGTTATTTGACAAGAGCATCATTAAGTGTGCGTGTTGCATTAAATATTTATTGTGGGAGGGAGAATTTTTGAACAGGACATGAAAAGCGCTTGCCAAGCAAAATATTGTTGTAAGCCTTTAAAAAGCTTTCATACTGTCAGTCACACATTAGGATGATTTAGGTTTAGGTTAGATTTATCAGCTAAATCTAAAAACAATTCTTAAACATCATTTGATCAAAATCGTGAAACACACTTTTTAGGAATTCAGTGAGGGACACATCATCCGTTGCCTCTGTTCGGGATTTCTTGTCTTCCATTATTTTCTCTGATGATGGTTCCACTGGGACTTCTGTGTTTTCCTACGGAAAATGATTTAAATGTACTGTTAAAGAAATCGCATTGTGAATTTCTGTAGTTAATTGTTTTTTATTAAGGCGTTGGTCATCAACAATCCTTCATCAACCAGCAGTCATTCATCTGTCATCAGACAGTATTTTTAGTATTAAAATAAAAAAGACAGTATTAATTTTTCAGTTAAAAACATTCTATGAAATCAAAATGAGAAAAAAACAAACTTTGGTTGTTGTTTGTCCGGTTTGTCATCAGAATATATAACTTTGGTTGTCAGGCAGTTGCTACAGTGTGTGGCTCAGGTCCCTCTTTCAATGTAAGTCTAAGCAATTCGTTTGCCTGTTTTATCATCCATCATGTAAAATGGATATAACATTTAAAACTGCAGAGTGATTTCTGAGACAAATGAAAGAGAAACAAACTTGTGCAATGATGTGTTCAAAAGGAATGTGAATATTGCCACATGGATGTAATGGGTCTGTTTTTGTTTTTGGCCCTGTTTACACCTGGTATTAAGATGGATTTTGGTCAATCAGAGTGGAGACACGTTACCATTTACACCTGGACTGTTAATGCAGCTCTCCTGTCCACTTTCAACCGCTTCTGTCCTGATTACATTGAGAGAAGCATCTAAGAGCGAGTCCCACTTCTTTTGTTAAAACACCAGTGGGTGGGTTAAAATTGATGCCCACTAATATCAAATGTTTTAGATGTTTTTTCCAGCAATGGGCAAAATAGGCTTGCACAACTTTCCCATGCTTGCAAAATGTGATGAAAGTGAAAGAGCGGGAGAGCAGCTGTTCAGCTGTTTCTCAATATTCTCAAGATTCTTCCAAACACTGTGGGTTTGACCTAAAAGTCAGGACTTTTATCCAAAGCAACTTACAATGTGAGAGGAACATAGAAGCCCATACATGGATACAATTTTACCAGAAATACAATATTCCGATGCTAGATGTGGTACCTGTGGGGAGAGAGGGGAAGGTTTTTTCTATATATAGTTATGTTAAGTAATAGTTATGCATGTGTCAGGTGTTAAATCCATTGGGTTTTAGAACTTTATAAAATAAGAGTAACATTTTTGACATAAGTTTTGAACCCACTTTTATTTTGAGATTTTTGAACCTATATTGGAACCGAAGACAAACATCGAGTGCAAGAACATGCATGAATATGAACCCTAACCACAGATTCACTTCATGGGAGGTTATTTTATCAGGCTAAACAAAAGCTATAAGAACATGCTCTGACAAGCTCTAGTGAGACTCGTGTATCTTTTCTTGAGTTTTCAAACATGTTCGGTGAGACCAGAGCCTGTTTCAATTACAATGCCAGAGTTTTTCACTGTGAATAAAGTCACCAAACACAAAAACTGAATATTCCACTCGCATGCAACAGCTAACAGTTAAAGGATTGTCTTTGCATCACGCTCAGTTTTAAAATTAAGCAAAATGTCATTATTCAGAATTTTTCTAATGTGGTTTCCAATGCCATCTGCAAAGTCAAAGGTGAGACAGGTGATGTACCTCTATAAACATCTTCCTGGGGAAAAACATGTATGGCAACGATGTCAGGAGAAGTATCGTTCCAGCCACAAGAAATCCCAGCCACCAGGCTCCAACCCATCTGGGATCACTTTTTGTTAGAAGTATTTCATCTAAATAATGGAAAAAGCTAATTATTTATTACACATGCCCACATTCAAAAGGCATAAAGCCAAATCGGTTGCATTTTCACTATAAACTCTTCCTGTATTGGGTTTGACATGCTGCTTACTGGAGCAGAAAACATTGTTAAACACGCTGAATATTGAGGTCAAGCTTTTAATTGCTTCTGCTTGTCAAATCACGTTTAGCACAACTGCTGAGGTATTTTTTTACTGTAAATCGGTCATGATGACACACCGTATTGTCTTGCGTTGACTTTTCATGCGTAAATCCCGTTTATGAAGGTGTGACCATGAAATGTGAGACTCACTTACCAAAAGACACTTTGTCAATGTCAACATAGAAGCGAAGCAGGAAAGATGCCATTATATAGCCGAATGCTGGTCCTATTACTGTGACTGCAAACAGTATTCCTGAAGAAGATAAAAGCCGGTCATGATCTGATCTGTGGTTTATAAGAATTGACAATTAAACATAAGCCAAATGCTTCCAGTGTTTGTGACTAATCAAACCTAGATAAAAGGGAGAATTCCTCCTTTTTGCATAATCATCTATGTAGGAAATCCCAAATGGTTGTATAGGGACTCCACCAATGCCCAACAGTAACTGGCCCATTAGAAAGATTGGATAAACTCCCAGGTGAGCATCACTCTTTGCCTGATTGCAGGTCTGATTGGATGCTTCATTTGAGACAATGCGTCCCCACTGGCAGAGGCTAGAGCTGTTGTCTTCGCTGTCTGTAGAACAACAATACATTGAGTCAGTAGTTCACCAGTAATAAAAAAGAAATTACTGCTAGCTTTTCTTTAAAACAAAAGTACTGAATTCTTTCATTTTCACAGAATGAAAAAAACTCACTGCTTTTTGCGTCTGTATAATGGTAATTTCCACTAATGAAGTGAGGAAGCGTTATAAGGAAAACTCCCACACTTGCGATTATTGCTCCAATCCCAATACATCTCGGCCGATGAACCCTGCTCCCAAAAAAACTCACAAACACGATAAGAACCGTGTTCCCCACCTTTGTTTAACAAGAAGAAAGATTAACATTGGTCAGATACACAGCAGGCTGTATTCAAACTGTCTTTCTAACATTTATATATTAAAGGTAAAAGCTTCTGAAATGTTCTAAAACATCAAACTTGTGTCTGTGACAGCCATAAACTCTGTATGGGCTACTTCGGGGTTATCTGTTTGGCTAGTCAATTATTTTGCGTGTTTATAAAGCAGCCCATATATGGTAAGCAGGAAGCAAACCAATACTGGTTTGTTGTGCAAAACTGGGTGTCAAAACTGGGTCATTTTTTGTGCGTGCATATCTTTACAGGCCTGTTTACACCTGAATGCTGCATGTTGACTGATCGCCTGTTAAGTGGACGATGCTAAATACAGGTATAAACGAAGTCTAAAATGTTTTGAGCCTGTCACTTTACAAGGGACAGGGTTTCGGAAAGGGGGCGTGTCTAATGCTGCGTTTACAGGGTGTTGGATATACTGTAATTATGAGATGACATTTTATACCCAGAAGTCTTTGGAATTACTCATATAAGATTCTGTGGCATCACTAACACTTAAACCCAACTTTGTTGCTAATTATGGCAAATACTTTATCATCACATGAACTCAGTTTTAGCTCTTGCAAACTGTTTAAGAAACTGTAATTGTGAGAGCTGATGGTACAATGTTTGTTTAGCATTTTGCGCTTGAACAAACTTCATGTCGTAATGACTTTGAGGCTCGTAAATACTTGAACACACCACACAAGTTTCAAAACCACTTGTTTCACGCACTCTGCACTTGTTTGGCACTCACCAGTGCCAAAAACTTTCCTTAATATTAATGAATTGTAAATATTTTCTCTTAAGCCTAATTATTTTGGTATAATGTACATAATGCACATAATGTACAAAAACAATAAATCTGGCAAATACATATCATGTTAGCATTGTTAGTTAGTTGCCATATTATTCTTACCTCATTGAAAGCAGCCAGCAGTCCTGATTTCTGGCTGGTAAATCCATATCTTTTCTCAATGGTGGTTATGGAGCCCTTCAAATAGCCAGACACCATGAGCTGAGCCAGTTGGAGCATCCCATGACACAGTACAAAAAACTAAAACACACAAAAACATATACAGTGTATAACTTTAATAAACACATTAAATCGTAATGAATCAGGTCGGTCACACACACAAGTACCCATGAGCAACATGTTGGAGAATGTTCACTGATACTGTCCACCAATAAACATGATACAAAATGATATTCCCGTAAAAATGATATTCCAGTAATATACAGTTAAGAGGAATTCTTGGCTACAGATTGTTATCACTTATTCAAGTCAGGTAGTGTATATTGTATTGTGACTTACGTTAAGATTTATGTAATATGATTTCATAAGATTTTTATTGGTTAATGACGTAACCTGTTCTGAGTTGAAACATATGTTACTAACTAAAGCATAGACATGTGTCACTACTATAATTGCTATCTGGAATCAATGGCCTGCAGACCCTACAGTCAGGACTGAGACAGCCAATCAGAATTGCTTATTATAAACAATGCAGCTGTGCACTACTGTCTACACCTTCACAAAATATTCTGAAGGGAACAGACATTCTTTCATATTAGCGAACTGTGACTCAAAATCCTGCCAATAATCACAAAATCCTGCCTACGCACACACACACACAAACACACACACACACACACACAGACATGCAAGTTGTCTAAGCTAGTGTCAGCAGACTCCCTGTTAGCAAGCCAACAGGGCGACAGTGGCAAGGAACCAAAACTCCATAAATAAATGGAGAAAAAAAACTTGTGAGAAACCAGGCTTGACAGGGAGGGCCAGTTCTCCTCTGGCACGCTAAAGCTGCAGTCTGTAACCATGACTACAATTGGTTAAAAAAAGGAAGGCATTACATTAAGTGGTTTACATCTAAATGGTAGTACGGGTTTGATTAAGTGACAAAAGGTGTCAACCATGGATGAGGCCGTGATGATGATGGTATAAAATAGGAGAATTTGACATGGAAGGCGGTAATAGAAAAAAGTTACTGATAGCAGCTCTAACAACAATCTGCTGTTACATGACGGAATGTATGTTGATAATTAAAAAATGTAAATGAGTGGTTT
>JAZGTK010021655.1:0-10535 GCA_036877625.1 Ambastaia sidthimunki
CTGTTTCTGTCAATGAAAAGTCTAAAAATATTCCAGCCTACACAAAGATCTTGAAAACTATAATACTTAATGCAATTGTATTTTTATGTGCAATTGTATTTTTGTGCTATAAAACAATATTAGAGTTTTCTCTCTTTCTCTCTGCAGCTTGATAATGGACGGAAAGAGTAAAGACTTAAAACAACAGCAACAGAACCATAAGAAACTTCTGGCAGCCATGTTGTCTCAGGACTCGTTTGACTCCATGCCTGACTCCGCCCCCTCAGTCACTGAAGATGAGATGGAAGATGAGGATGATGCCATGGAGCTGCTGGGTAATGGAAACACACACACACACAGACACACACACACACACACACGTTGGTATTGCTGTCAATACAAAGAGGTTCCATTGACTGCTGTTATTTTATATTGAGCTAATGAACATTTCTGAATTCTAACCTTGATGCTAGGCCTAAACTATAAACAGAAACTTCTTCTTTTTTATCAAGACATCGTTTAGAGTGTTTATTGGGTTGGGAATAGTTTAAAGGGTGTCGCAATGTCACAAATATCAGACGATTTCCAGTCCTATAATGAAACAGGCTCACTTGTATCTCACATTTTCATAAGCACATAATCCAAAGCAATCACAAAGACATTCCCCAACACAATTACATGTCTGTGGGTTACATCACTAGTGATTTGAAGCATCATTTGCAATCTGATTGGTTCTGAATGTCTTTTGATTGCTTAAGCACATTTCGGCACCATCTAAAGAGCATCACCTCATATCTGCAGTGTACAAATTCAAAGATTTCATGGAGAAATTTCATAGTCGTTTAGTTGTAAAATTACTTTAAAGCTGAGCTGTGTACTTTTGCCTGTTAAAAGATTTAATACATTCCTCTATCTCTAACCTAATTTAATATTCATTGTCCAATAAGTAAGCAATTAGTAGGTTAATTACTCTGAAATGTGTAAACTGTGGTGCTGTCTAAACATTGTTTGAGCTTCCTGACCCACAGATGCATCAACATTGATTCAACCAATAGCATGAGTTTAGGGTGTGAATATTTCTTTGTCTGACCAATGGCAGATGAGCATTTAGTGACCTGTTTGACAAGAGTTTTTCTCAATAATATCAATACATTTTGTGGTGTAAAAATGACACAACATTGTTGACAGATTGGAAGCAAACAACAGAAATCGAATCAAATGTTTGCAAAATGTAGACTGTCACTCAAATCCTGTTTAATCAAACGGAGCCCTGGTTTGTATTATTGTGGTCTCAATAGATTGTTACATTTTGATCCCAGTGAATCACTCTGACTTATCCTCACTGCTCCAATGGTTACACGAGCGTGACATCCTAATCTCTCTTTCTGTGTTGATGCCAGACCACCCTACATGTACCAGAGCTTTGTAGCACTTTAGCTCTGTGGTATTAACAGGCTGGTCCCTGCATGAGTGTAAGACATAAACCAGTACCTCCCACGCAAAACACAGCCGTGTGGCAAATCTGTTGTTTTAAAACGTATATAAAATAAACACTTGAATTGAACTTTTAGTTTTTAGATTTGTGATGGTGCAAATAAGTTGTTGTGAGACATTTTGTGAGAGATTTTCTTTGCTCTGAGGCCACAGTAGAAAGGACAAGCAGTGCTGGGGAATTGAGAAGGTTAGTCATATTTTAACATTTTCTTTATCATCCCATCAGATTTCATTGTTAGTGATTGTACATTAAATGTGTACATAGTACTTTCTCTTCATTGAAAAAGTTTTACACGTATAAAAGGATCGTACTGTACTTTTTAAATTATGTGCTGTACATCCTTGTTAGATGAAGTCACCCTCAAGCAATACAATTAAAATCGGGTTCCTATAACTTAACTGGTAGAGCTTGTTGCTGGAAGGTCCCGGGTTCGATTCTCAGGGAAGGCACAAATTGACAGAATACCTTGAATTGTAAGTTGCTTTGGATAAAAGTGCCTACCAGATGCGTAGATGAAATGTAAATGAGAAAATGTCCATTTTAAATTCCCACTAATTAAATTCAGTTTGCCCAGCTATCCTGTTTTGACCTAGAAACCATGTTATAAAACTCAGAAACTTCCATTTGCACAAGTTCTTATTAAATAAGCGTTCTTGTGTTTCTTGTGAAGCGTTTCAGCTTTGTACTCATCAGAATTGGACTCTCAATTAGAGCAGTCATCTGTGTGTGTGTGTGTGTGTGTGTGTCTGTGTGTGTGTGTACATACTGCACATAGTATGCAGATTTTTTTTCATAGTATGCCCATAGTGCAGTATGACTTGACCTTCAATTTTAGTGTAGCTAATTAATTGGAATCAATTAAAATCAGCCACAATATTTGTACTTTATATTTACTACAGTTCTTGACCTGTACACATGAGAGAATGAATGAGAGGATATGTGGATTATTTACAGATGGAGCTTCTGCAGTCTGGGGTGACGGAGGGCTCATCACTCATATTGAGTGTCCTGTCAAACAAAGTCAGACAATGAGTGAACAGATGGGAGAGAGTCATAGAGATGAAAGAGAGAGAGAAAGAGAGAGAGATAAAATTGCAACAGGGTCACACCGAGTCCCATTACAGCACCAAAACAAAAAGCTGTAAAGGTCACACTTGTTTTTTGGTTAATTAATCGCTTTTGATAGAGCTGCGAGTGTTATTATCTCTGAATACAAAATGTTTCTTTCAAAACAGTGATGTCTGAACAAGAGATTTACAGCCATTTATTTTTATCCTATTTTTAATATCTGAGAAAGCGTCATTCAATAGTTAAGAACTTTTATTCAGAACTCAGAATGTCTGTTAAATGGAAATCAATATTTTTCACTACTACACCAATTGCTGGTATGTAAAGTTTTCATATGTTGACACTGACCTCTAGTGGTTGTAGAGGTTTCTAGCAACTACATTTTAGTTCGTCTCTGTTGTTCTTTCATTATCCTGTTGCTTCTGAGCAGTCAGTGAATGAGAACAATTTAACAACTAGCATTTCTATATGATTTTTACCTGAAGATAAAGAAACAATCTCTCTTCTCCCATCCTCTTCCTCCTGTCTCACGTCCAGCATTGGGTATGAGACCCATCAGCTTATCTGTCTGTTAAAAGTGTTGTGTAATTGTGCTTAAACTCTCGTGCTTAATGCTCTGTAGTGAAATTATTTTAATAGAGCTTATCAATGTTCCGTTCTGTTCATAAATATACTATTATACAGTATATTTACATTGTTTTACTTTTTATATATTTATACACTGTTTTGATCTGTTTTGTCTCTCATTTATTTGTGTGTGTTTAGTTTGCGTTTTATTTATTTATTTTTAAATATATTTATATACAGTTTTGATCTGTTTGGTCTCTCATTTCTTTGTGTGTGTTGATTTGCATCTGTGTGTGTGTGTGTGTGTGTGTGTGTGCGTGCGTGTGTGCATTTCAGTGCATTTCTTTGTGTGTGTTCAGTGTGTTTGGTAATAGATTTTTTTTACTAGGTTCAGCCTTCTAACAGACTCTGGCTGCTATTTCAGTTTTGTACCACTAGAGGGAAACCAAAGAGAAAAGAGTTTTTCACTTTTTATTTGCACAGATTGAACTATTAGCACAAAATGAACCCGAGTGCATTTGCTCACACAGATAAATAGAGCACCACAGTTTATTTATAAAAGGTTACAAACATATGACTTTAGCTATCTGTAAAATTAGATGTAACAATAGTCGTAAAACATAAGGTCTCCCTTTATTTATGTAGGCCTGTTACTGACACCAGAAATTATTCCGCATTTGTATATTGTACAAATATATGTGGGGCTACTAATGTTATCTTGAGACTGTGTTTAAATATAAGTTGGAAATTGTGGTTGACTAAATAGGTTTTGGCAGAAATTTAGAACCATATTTAGAGAACCCGTTTCCTGAGAGTGTTTGCCATGCCAGGGCAACAATAAAAACTTTATCATTTTTATAGCTTTTTTTTTTTTTTTAAAGTCCTGTCACATTTCCAGTAAAGGGCGTCTGTGAAGAGAGTGATGACTAAATAAAACGGTGATAGTTCTTAGTCATTTTATTTGTTAGAGCTTTGGCTGTTATGAAGAGAAGACTTAGTTATTTTCTTGCAAGGTTTAGCGTTTCAGATTTTGTGGCGTGCCCCTTTTTATCTGGCAAAAGCTGAGAGTTGGGTCACAGCTAAAGTTTTTCTCATACATGACAAAGAGATTAATGAAGAACTGTGCATCTGGTGGAAACAGAGTTGATAAATGGTGCCCTTGACTGCTACAGATCTTGAGATGTAATTGTCTGCCGGGTGGTGCACACATGTGAGAGTCATCTTTCAGCTCTGGAGGGCTGTTGTGGGAAAAGGAGCTCTCACGAGCTGGATGCCACCCATATGGCCAATCTGAGACACCCAATCTGAGTGCTTCACAGAGAGATTCATGTGACAGAGTAGCAGTGAATCTCTCCAGTGTCATTTGTTGGTTTGAATGACAATGAAAACATGCAAAGCTGGACCATTGATCTCCAATCGCTTAAGGAGCTTTTAGTCTGTTCGGTAACTCTGTTTTGACTAAGAGGTGGTATCAGTTTGCCAGTGGGTATGTAGAATAACCTTAAATCAGGTTTCACTTTGCAATGTAAGACTTGAAGGTGCAGAAAATGACATATTAGACCGTTCAAACAATCTCAACAAAGTTGGAAAGTGCCACAGTGCAACAGGGAATATTTTAGCATTGTAAAAGACATGCTTTTGTTATGTGACTAAGAATAGTCTGCACAATCTTGCTTAAAGTAATTCTACTCTATATTACAGCAAATGGTGTCATTTAAGCCCTCACCAACAGTTGCATGTTACCCTAAACTATGGTATTTAATAGAAGTGGTGTGATCAGATTTAGCGATCGGGGTGCATCTTTTGTTTATGATGTCATGACTGCCGGCCTTGGCAGCCTTCACCAGGCTCTGCTTTTCCCAGATTTTACAGGATACGGAGACAACAGTTGCCCTGGCAACAGAGTAAACAAATAACAGAGATGCATCCCAGCATGCACGCCGTTCTTGTGCACAGAGATGTGTTATAAATTACAGGGATCTTCACTTCATGGGGGCCTGGCAGGACTCTGGTATCTTTGATACACTGATAACGGCATAAAAAGGCCCTCGTGAAAAATGATTGCTTGTTATGAGCCTTTCACTGCTCACATGCAGATGGATTACCTAAGCCAAGCCGCAGCTCAAAGACTGATTCTGTAGGCCACAGTAAACCATCTATTATAGCTGAAAGACAGCTGAAAAGATCCAGTGAGGTATAATGTAACCCACAGAGCCATAGCGGGTTACACTTAAGCAAAACCCTTGAAAATATGATGTATTTGTAAGAATGAACACAAACCGTAGGCCTAACAACCTAAGAACAAACATATCGCTAAGCAGTATCTGTCCTAGTTCTGACCCTGATGTCAGAACTGACATCATAGATGTAATCTTGGGATAATGTTACGCAGCAGACAACAGCCTTTGAGTTTGTGAAAGTTTGTGTGTCTGTGTTTTTTCAAATTTGTTTTTGCTTCTCAGATTTTTCTGCAATGATGTGATAACAATAACATCATCGTGCTATCAACAGTCAGGCATTTTTGCAGTCACAAACCACATAAAGATTATGAAGATGGCTTTATAAGATTTTAACCGTATAAGCTGTTTATTATCGTCAGGAAACGCTACATCTGATGATCGCGATGCTTTTTGTAACTGTATTTGTTTGTACTGACAAGTCAGTCAATTTTACTCTCTATGTATTGTAACAACAAAAGACTGAATCGTGTTTGTG
The DNA here is from genome assembly GCA_036877625.1 of Ambastaia sidthimunki. Lineage (NCBI taxonomy): Eukaryota > Metazoa > Chordata > Actinopteri > Cypriniformes > Botiidae > Ambastaia > Ambastaia sidthimunki. The sequence continues at coordinate 5,825 of JAZGTK010021655.1, forward strand.
AAGAGATTAGGTGGATGTATTCAATTGACCAGCAGGGGACAGTGTTGTACATATATGATAGTGACTCTCTGATTTATAATATACTGTAGCAGAGTTTTATACCAATTGTCACAGCACATCTACTGAATAGATGAAGTTTTATAAGGATAAAGATCGTCTACCGTTTCTTTAATATTATAGCGATAGTTTTAGCTGGTTGCTACCGCATTGACACCAATCGGCGTCGTGTTTAGCTCCATTTACTACTGTCTTTCATTACATCTAAATAACCTTTAAAAAAATCATTTATCATCGCCACGACAGACGCAAGATATTGCCTGTCTGTAAGTGTATTTTTACGCATAGAAATTATAAACCTTAGTTCAAATATCGTTTTTATTACAAAGCAAAGCAAAACTTTCCCCGCTCAAAGTGGCGTATGTGAGAGCTAAACCACCGCATTGAAAGGTGGTTATTTTAGTCTTAATGAAACAACTGCGCAAAGTGTGCAAAGACGATGCGTCTGTCTCAGCCAATAATAAAGTGAAATGCGTCAATTATCCGGCTCAGTTGAAACGACATGTCTGAGTTTATGATCATTTACTGTCAAAAAAAAAAATCAAGAATCTGTTACCATGGCGTGCGTTTAGATTTTTGTAGATTATTTTATTCTTTGCTACATGAAAACAACAGAAATTTTGTCTAGTTTGTCTGTGTGATGCTATTACATCTTTAAAGTGTTAAAAAATTATATGCATAAATAATATCTGCAAATATTATTACACGTAAATAATATTTTTATTACTTAAGGAAAACGTTTCTACATCCTAAACTTGTTAGCTAGGATAATGCATTTAAACTGCATTTTAATTCTAAAATCAAGAATCTATTACTTGTTGTTGTTATTGTAGTAGATTTACTTCACCAGACTGTCTTCGGTACATTAAAACAACATGGAAACTTTGTCCAAAACAGGGTAAGTGTGAATAATTACAGGCAGAAATTTCTTGTCATCGCTGCTGCTTTTGTTTGGATAATAGTTTCCACCTCATTACAAGATCAGCATCTCCCGCAGTTGATTTATTTCGCACTGAAAGCAAGCAGTGGCACTACAGCAACGCATGGCTGCTATGAACATGTCTATGCATATAGATGTATAGGCATACACGTATGCAATTCTCAAGAGCTTGTTTTGTCTAGATATATGCAGTCGTTGGGCCTTTGCTTTGCAGGGTTATCAAAGCTGTGTTTACTGAACTGTGAGGTTAGTATAAACAGCCCTGCTGAAAGCTGATAGCTGTGTTTATAGATGGTCTAAGCTGGTCATTAGCTAGTCTGTGCTGATCATTATCAGGTCCAAGCAGGTAAACCATCTTAGACCAGGAACAAACCAACTACTGGCTGCTAAAGGTAGTCAAAGTGTTTTTTTTAATAGTTTCACTTAGTCTTAGATGTCTTAGTCTTACACAGTCTTGGGGAGTCTTGTTCTAGTCTTTATATGGCTGTGAGTTATGTTTGCATGTAATATTTGTTTGTTTTATAGTTGTCTGATGGTTGATGTTTTATCTTTTGCATTGTGTTTTATGTCTTATATTGCAAGAACACCTTATGCCATTCGAAAGGGCAGCTACGATTTTAAGCCTCACATTTTTCCATATTGTTTAACTGTTTAAAGGGCTTGTAATACATCAAACTAAACTGAACCTAATGTTAACAAGATCACTGCCAAAGCCTTTGACACCCTCTCTGCCTTATGTCACAGATAGACTTTAAATTCTCCTCTACAGACTATCACTGATGAAACTCTGCGTGTTATGTCTTATTTTGCAGCTTGCTGCATCTGCCGGCCTGGCAGATTTATAAAAGAACACCAGTTTAGCGTTTAAAGAGCCTTCAGGCACCTTTATTTCCCCTCGTGTCTGTTCTTTCCAAATGGGATAGAAGAAAAGCTACAGTCTCTGGCCTCTCTGTGGCATGAGTTCAGATTTCTGTCAGGCCAATGCAGGACTATTCCAAGACTTAAAGTCCACTTCTGGCCCAGGTCTTAGCGCATTTGTGGAACAAGCAGCTTTAGGCCCACATAAAAGAAAAATTAGTCAAAGCACTGTGGGAAAACACTTACAGAAAGACGGCTTTTGAACGCCTGATTAATTAGGAGGTTTTTATGGGCACAGTCCATTTCTTCTACACTGGCTCTTATGAAAAAGTGCTCAGGGAACTTGCATTGATAAAATTCATTGGCTTTTTCATTGGCTTTGCTGTCAGAGGGGGGTGGCATCATTTGTTGATATGATTCTAGGTGTAAAATAAGTAACTGGGAGTCATCATGGGGTAGAACTGGATTTAAGTCTGTTTTGTAGATTTATTCAAACACTTTATCAGTGTTTGGGAATGCTACTTTTAAAACTAAACACTGCAATACAACTTTACATTGCGTCATCGACACAGGCAAAAAGAGTTTTGTAGTTTTTATTTGACAGTGGATAACTTACCTGAAAAGAATATGATATGGTTACAGTTGGTTAAAAAAAAGTCATGTTTAAAAAGCTTACATTATTAGCTTACAAATATTCATAATTTAAAGGGAATAAAGGTAAACGCTAAAGATAAAAGATGTAAAAGATTAATGTATTGTTTTCTCCTGTTCATAATCATTATTTAAGATTAATTAATTAATTGTGTGTGTGTGTGTGTGTGTGTGTGTGTGTGTGTGAGTACATACTGTCCTAGTCAGTGTGGAAGTCTATTAGCACTGAGGCATTGCATGTCTAATATTAAGTGTTGTCATATTGCCACGCTCTCTGGAAATGAGTTTCCCCCTCAACACTAAATCACAGCTGAACCAAACACCCTGCAGCCCTGTTACAAAACACAGACTTTCCCACGGTGTACAGCTGTGTTCTCATGTACAATACCTCTCTCTCTCTCTCTCTCTCTCTCTCTCTCTCTCATGTAATATCACCACGCTCGCTCACATTCCCGTTCCAAGTGGACCTCTCTTTTCCACGGGCACTTACACAAATGCATGTTTCAGTTCATACACACAGCTTCATAGAAAAAATGTTATCTGCTCTGTTACACTATAAACTGTAGCTGACAGCTCACTCTTGTGTTTAAACACAGCATGTCTTGATCATACAGACTTGTGTTTAAAATCAGTTTGTATAAAAGTATATTATTGCGTTCAGAAGTAGTTAGACAGCACTGAAAGAGAATTGAGGGTCTCAATTAGGGTCTTTTTCATTCTGTAACATTTTAAAACCTCCATATATGATATAGAACAAAGTTCTATATAAATTAAAAAGTTCTACTAATGTTACAGCAAGAACATTTTATGATAACGTTGAGAACTTTTGGAGAACATTAAACAATGTTCTAAGAACGTTCTCGGTTACCTGGGTAGTCGTGATGACCATTGCGACAAAATCTTTAGTTTTTTATAGGCTTGTAAGTGCAGCTGATTGTGTTGTTTCCCACCGGGACCCTTCCTACATTAGCAGCTCAAACAAAAAGGCAAAGCTATTGAGAGATGCCCTTGTTAAGTGAGTAGATGAAGAGTTTCTTCAAGCCTAATCCCTGCCATTAGTTCCACTTTCTTATCTTACAAGCTGCTGTTTTTTTCTGGTTTGGTCCCTCCGCACTCAGCTGGTTATGCTGTATCAACTTGAGTAGTAAACCTGGTTTAATGTAACATCTCTGGCCACAGGCACAGGTGTGAGACGTGGACCTCACGAAACAGGGCTCACTTTACCCCTGCTGGTCCTCAGTTTGCACATTCTTGCTAGATCATGATGTTTGTGAAACGAGAGCGAAACGCCCTGTGAGAATAATGCTTTTGTTAGCGGTTGTCAGATGGGCATTTTGAAGCAGGCAGTTCTGGTGGTGAAATGTGATTGGACGAGCTGTTCTTAAAGTCATAGTGACCGTACATAAATTCTAAAATAATACACAGTTACGATAAACTTCTCTTAGATTACCACAGCAACATAGACATGGACATATTTAATAATGTATATGTTTTCTTATATATATGAAATTTTTTTAATGTATATGTAATTTAATGGAATTTGCTAAGGCAGGATTATGCTTATAGTTAATGTTTTCAAACCGTAACCTTAAATATTAAACATGTTAGTAACTTGTCCTGCATAAAGTTAAAAACCTGTAATAATTGCTTGTAGTAATAATAATAATAATTATAATTATCATATTAAAAATATATTTGTTTATGGTTGGTGATTTTTAAAACATTTATTCTTTTACGTCAATTCATTGATATTATCTATATTTTAGTATATGTATAGGATTTAATTTGTAGGATTAGTATCAAAGTAAAGGCAACCACACGCTAAAGGTCTCTATATAGGCAGTAAAAACCCCTTCAGGTCGTACACATATAATTCAATTGGAAAGCAACCCAGCTTTAACCCAGCAACCCTGTAGCGTGTTGGAGAGCCGTACTGTAGAAGAACAGATGTTGTATAAAGACCCCTCAGCCCTCGACTCTCGGCACCTGTTAGCTGGACGCAGGCAACCATGCTGTGAGTAAATGCTGTCAGAAGTGACCTCAGAGCGTATTGAGTTGCAGTCTCAGCTCTGTTTTGTTTATCTCTCTCCACGTATTTTCACTTCTCGTCTCAGTGTCTTTATCATGTCAGTAATCGCTGTTGTAATTACTGCCTCCGTGAGTGTTGAGAGGGTTGGCTGAGGATGAGGGCTGTGGCTTTTTTCA
>JAZGTK010021656.1:0-10534 GCA_036877625.1 Ambastaia sidthimunki
AGGTTTACCTGTTGTTTTTAGTAAGATTACCTCTTATCTCTGTATAGGAGGAAAATGCAGGTCAGGTTAAAGCAATTCTGACAGTCTGACACACACACACACACACACACACACTCCCATCATTAAAGATGATGAGTTTGGTGACAATCAGAAAGCGAGCGAATCTTGTCAGAAGTCATTGTTTTTTCCATCACTCACAGAAAATGTTTGACTTGCATAACTGAGCTCAAAGCTGATCTACACGTACTTGTTTAAACTTCTAAAAATGAACTGCAGTCTGCCACCTTTTCCACTGCAGACATGAATTGTGTCTTGGTTTGTGTGGTTTGTATAGCAGAAGTGTGCTGTTACACACTTGTGGCTCCGGTTATGGTTTTAACTTGGTGGACTATAAGAAATATAGTTTTATATTTAAAATATACATTTATATTGACAGAACCTGATATACAGACCCAAATATCAAAGAGACCTTTGGTTTGTACCAGTAAATACTCAAGGAATCATTCAGTTTAACATAAATATTGTTATAATGTTATATTTCAATACATGCTTAAGTCATGTCTCATGTGTCTGTGATTTATCTATTGTTTTGTTAAAGAATCTGTAAGTTGCCAAAAATCTGTTTGAAATTCCTACAATCACAATATATTTCTAGGCTAATCCATGTAATTCTCTGGTTCAATATGAATGCAAGGACGCAAGCATATCCCAGCATGCCTTTCAGCTAGTCCACATACAATGTGCAACAGGATTAGATTTTCCTCAAATCATATCATGCCTAAATTAAATCTAAGGATTCAGTTCTTAAGGGATGTAGTATTATCTGATATACACAAGTTGGTTCTTTATACAGTAATAACTTCATTGTTGTATAATGTTGTAGTCAGAACCGCAGAACTAGGCAGGGCAAAAACATGTATAGTTATAGTTTAGAATATGCCTTTTTTGAGTTTAAGACGTTACTCGGTGTGATAAGAATAAATTACCATAATATTTCCAGCAAAACGTTCACTGCAACGTTAACAGGATGGAGTATAAACGTGTTTTAAGGCTAAATGTTTAACTACAGCTTTTTGCTAGCTGATGTAATGGGCCACAGAGGTCCAGCATCGGCCGGAGTCAGTTGATTAGATGTGAGGATTGCAGATAGGCCCTTACCGTTTCTGTCAAATCTGGCTAAAGTTCATCTTTACTGCAGTACTCTGTAATGAACAGTCAGCACTGCAGGGATCAGTGAAGAAGATGATCAATAATCTTCATCACACCGGACAGGAACGCTGAGTCAATGTTCGAAAGTTCTTTAGATAATGTTAGAAAAAAAGATTTAGAAAAAGACTTTATTTACCACAGTTTCAAGAATAAGTGGACCATATGAGATGACATGCAAATCCTGATCTTAAGCAATTTTTATTTAGTGTAGCTGATATGATAAAACTAACAAGCAAACGCTTGAACAGCAAAACGCGATATTTTACCAAGCGAGCGACGGTGGCTTGTGTTATATATAACAGCAAAAAACACAATGAGCAGCTATTTATAGAGCCCAGATCTTTTCCTGTGAGTGAAGTTTACAATGAGGCGAACTCTATTGATTACGTCTGGAAGGAAGGATAGATTTCAGTTCTTCTGGCTTCTCTGAGAAAATGTTTGCCAGTGTCAGTTGTTAAAATGACAGTTCACCCAAAAATAAAATTTCTGTTATTATTTATTGTCCTCGTGTGACCAGATGCTTATAGTTTTCAGTGGAATAGTAAGTTGATGTTTTTGAAGAATCTTCTGATGTGTCTGTAGGTTGGATAGAGCTTCCACCTCAGGTTTCTTCTCAGGTTGACATTGAGAAGGACAAATCTTCATGGATGATTTTTGTAACCAGATATTGTGTGGTTAATAAATATATCTAGATATAAATATATCTATCCGTATAGTTCAGATATGTTAAGGTTTGAAAAACTAAAATGTATTGTTCAGCCACAGGTCAGATCTCTGGGATCAAAGCCAGATCTTTGCTATGTTTCTCTCTTTTAAAGCTAATGGATTTGGGATGCAGGGTTTCAAACACATCTCAGTCTTTTCATGAGAGCTGTGTCTTTGTGAGAGATTGATGTCTCTGTAATCTGCTGTCTCCAAAACACTTATTAAGCGAAACTCAGTCGATTGTGAGACCCGTATCAAATACAACACATGCTTGTCAGTTTTGAGAATAGAGAGTTGTTGAGTGTACTGTTTGTGGACAAAATAGATGAATAGACACATATTTGTCTCATTAATGTCTTATGTCAATAAATGTTCTCATTGTGATGGATTGTACCACCATGTCAAGGTTGTGTCAGAGAGATAATTCTGTGGTTATTCTGAAGGTCTTTGTTTGTAGGTTGTAGTTAAACACTTCCTACAGGACATAAGAGTTCTTATCAGAAGCTAGCTTCTGTCCCTACAGCCTGCTTGGAAAAAACATCAGTCATATGGTCTTACCCAACTAACAGGGAACGTTCTCATAATATTGTCTAATGTTCTCTAAATGTTCTGTCAAAGTATCATTGTTTTTAACGTTATAAATCATATATCAAAAAACGTTATGCTTAAGTGGTTATTGGAATGTTTTAAAAATGTCAAATAATGTAAAAAAAGTTTTAAATAAAGTTCTTATAACCAAACAGTAATGTTAATACAACATTTAAAAAAACTGGATGTTTTAAATGTTCCTAGAACTTTCAATAATGTTTTTATTGTTCAATGGAAACATAAAAAATGTTCATACAAAGGAAAATTGTTAGCTGGTTTAAGCTGGTTTAACTGGTCAGTTAGCTGGTCTCCCATTGCCCAAAACACGTCTATAACCATCAAAACTGGCCTATCCTGCCTAACCAGACTGGGAGACTTAAACACCTTAAGACTGATTTAAGTTGCTTTGTTTTTTCAGCAGGGCATTGAGAACTTTTAATTACAGAATGAAAGATAACAGTAAAATTCAGTCTGTTTAGAAAACACTATATCTTTCACTGGCTCTTTATTCAGCAATTATCGTTTCATTTCCCCCCTTAGCCATTTAGCCAATTAAGATAGAAGCAATACATTTCACTTCACAGTAATGATAGCTTCTGAAATAACGTAGCTTAATACACTTTGCTAAATGCTTTCATTTATTATGTGATATTAAAGTCTCCATTATTATCTTTCATTAACGTGAAACTCTTTTTCTCGCCGGCAGATAACAGAGGTTTGTGGAGCTAAGCGGCTAGGCTACTTCGGCTGCGGACAGTTCTATGTCGCTCTGAAGCTGATGGCCGCAGCCCAGGCGGGGCTGTCGGTTCGGCTGGAGAGCGTCACGGGCGGTAAGTCCTAACCCGTGAACAGAGGAAAAGCCAAGCAGGATCAAGGATTTAGCCTAGCATGCTAGGATTTACGCTAAGGAGGGATAAGGCGATGAAGTCATGCTGTGCGGAGAGAGCGCAACACTCAACTCCAGATTCTATGAACTTACCACACCGGACAGTTTCCTCAAAGCTTTATAACTCCTTCCTTTAATTGTTTCACCCAATGTGTTTGTCTCTAAAACGTTGTAAATAAGATTTATCCTCATCTGATAGCAGTGATACAGTGGGACAGGATTAGTTTTTGCTGTCAAATGATGAATTTCTATTGACAAAAGTAAAGATTTAACGTTTGAAAAAGGATTTTAAAGTTTGAATCACTGGTTTTTCAAATCGGTGAACTTTACCTGAAGTTAAACTGAAGCCATCAGAATATATTTTTGTCTGGCATGTGATTAACTGAGAGAGAAAATCCCATTACTAGTTGACTTGGGTTAGTAAGCAGTTACCTAGCAACCACATTTGTTTAGAAATGTAAACATTAGGTTTCAATGTTATCCAGCATTTGGAAGTATAACTTTCAGGTTTGTGTTCCTAAAAACCTATTAAATATGGCACTGAGCAGCTCTGAGGTCCTCACAGCGCCATCCACCCCGGTGGCCAGAAATGTGGTGAACATTGGCTAGATTAGCCTTTAATCCTGGTACAGGCTGTTACTCAAGAGGGGCTCAGAGACCCTCACAGGGGCAAGAAGAGCTGATCTGACTTCACAGCAGAGCCAGGGGCCTTGCTTATCAGTGCAGATTACACTAACACTAACATTTTCTTCAATACACACACGGCGCTGTTTAACCGTGTAAAGAGAGGGATAAGAACAGTGTTCATGGGCAGGAAATAGCAGTTTATCAACTGACCCCAAAGGCATCTTTGAGACGATTAGCAAGGTTATGTTTTGAGACCTGTTAACATTCATTCCATGTTAAGAGAACATAAACTCTATTGGGGGGTCCCGTACTGCGCTTGGAGGTCTTCCTGCATGTGAAGTTTAACTCCAGCTGTGATCAAACACATCTGAACCAGCTAATCAAGGTCCTGGGGTTCATAAACACTGAATGTGTTTGGAATGAAAGCCTACAGCCTACTGTGGGCTATATACTGTATATTGCCCTATATAACACATTATTCAACAACGCATTATATTTCATCATTGCTGTATTAAATTCTCCACAGAACTTCCGCTTCCTGTGTTTGTGGGGATAACTAACGATCCTGAAGTGCGTTACCCTAGTCACCCCCCGACCAATGAGAGCCAGGCTTACATCCTGGGCTCAGTTCCGGGCTCCGCCCCTCATCTCCCAGCAGACAGATCTGTACCCAGACACCCTGAAACCAGCATGAACAAACCGGTCAGTACTAGATTGGATTTTGCTAGAATGGATTTATTGTATTACATAAGTTTTTTGTTTAAATTTGTGCACAAATAATCTACTTACGTCTTTCTAAAAGGAGGCGTGGTCTCCCCCACGGTCACCTGGTGTCTCTCCGCCTCGCTCCCCGTCAGCCTATAGCAGCTATTCGTACAGTGCACGAAGAAACGGAACGGACACACTATTGGGTAAAATTCTGTCAGTCATATTGCAGTCCAAAACAGGATCATTCTTATAACTTTGCTTACTGCTTACTGCCTTTAGCCATCATAAATGTTTGCACCAAAAATTAAAGGTAGGGTTGGCAATTTTGGAGAGGCTAGCAATAGCAAGCTAGCTTTGAAAACATAAGATCCCACCCTACTTTCAAAGCGCTCCCAAAAGCAATGCTCTTCCAAAAGAGTTTAGAGTGAGATTTAGAGCTTTACAAGCGAGTGGAACATCCCATCATTGCATTTGGACCGAATGCAATGATTGGATGAACATTGTGTCGTTCTGTACCATCCACAAATATTTAAATATATTTAGAACACTCAGTGATTGCTATTAGGAAGTAAAGAGACTTTCTGCTAGCATAGCAAGAAATGTTTCTGGAAAAATCGCCTACCCTGCCTTTAAGTTTGAGAGTCAAGTTTGATCCAGGAATCTTGGTGAGATTCACATGCTGGAAATGGAATTATGCACACAGTCACGTGTACGGTAATGATGTCCCACACTGGCTGTTGCAAGATTCCACATATCAAACAGCTGTTGTGTTTCACACGCTTTGAGCAGATACGCTGAGCGATACTGTAATGACCTCGGACAGCTGTGTGCGTTTGTGTGAGCATTTAGCCTTGACAGGCTGTCTGCTCTCTGAATGCAGTCGCATAATTGCAGCTCTCGAGTCGGATCGGTATTATGCTGTCTAATCACAACACCTGTTGACTCACAGAACCAAAAGTAACTAACACACTCGCCAGTGGTTCTGAATAAACAATCACCGTCTCTTGAGAGATTGACCGGAGCCTGGATTTATAAACACAGGAGGAACCTTTAATGTGTGTGTGTTTATGTGGTTGCATTTATAGCCCGGTTTCCAAATACTTACTTACGATATAAGGTCTTGTTGTACAAGACTCACAAAGCGTGGTGACAACATTTCTTTGGATAGTCAACGGTCAGGACTTGTTAAGTCTGGTTTGCATCATAATCTGATATTATTATCCACTTTTTTTTGCTCTGTGATGATCTAGCCATTACAGTAAGAAGGACAAAAGTACATTTATTTAAAACTAGTAGATGTTCAGTTCAGGCCATTAAAGCCTCAGAAAGCCGTTGGCGTGTTTCTGATACACCAAACCGAATGCTAGACCCATTATGGCCTCTTTTACCAATCATTTTCTGTTCTGTTCAATACTATTTTGACATTTTCGGCACCTATATTGATAGAGATTGTTTGCACTTAACAGCAAATTGATCTAAACATGCTTTTACACACTTTAGTTATCACAGTGTGTCATTGCAACAGTCAAGTTGTATAGTGGTTGATCCGTAAGACAGGAGTGTATCACGGTGAGGGCTGTAGATTCATACAATTGTGCCCCCTTCAGGCAGGAGTGAGTAATGCACTAGTGCAGTTTCAACCTTATTATGTTTAACAGCATTTACTGTTAGTAACAGTATTGAGACTTTTGAATTGACCATGAATAGGGTACAGTTTGGTGATTTAATTTTATATAAAGTATTGAAACAAGTCTCATTTTTTATTAAATCAAATGATTTTGAAATTGATTTTTATTGCTCAGAAATAAAATCAGAAAGAAATAAAACAATAGGCTTTAAAATGTATTAAGACACAATGTTTGGTCATTTTATAATAAGTGCAATTTTTTTGAACGATCAGCTCAGATGTTCTGGCAGAGATAAATGTTCTGTTCTGCTGTGATGGTTTGTTCTCATCTTATTAATACTCCAGCTGTGAACTAGTACCATGAACATGATTAAATACAGCCAGGCTTTTCTTCATTAGTCTGCAGGGATCATAAATACTTTATTTCAAGTCCATACATAAAAGAAAACTATGTTCTGAAAGAGCTTGAGATGTAAAGACACTCACAAGATCAAAAAGTAGTCTGACTTAATGCCTGTATTATATAATTCATGCTTGTTCGGTTTTTAATCACTTCTACTGTGTAATTTACTCTTTAAGAGTTTCATTCTTGATCATTTTTTATCTTTTCTTTTGAAGTTTCGCTCTGTTGTTTTAACTGAGTGTTCTTTTAAATCAATGTGAATTGATGTTAAGCGTCTGTATTTCCCTATAAATATTTCAGTTACCAAAAAAAAACAATATTTAGCTGTTTATCACATTTTCTGTATGACCGTGTTATTAAATAAGTACATGAAGTATAGATACTCCTTAAAAATTATGACTCATTTGTCTCTTTTACTTTGGATTTTCTCTTTACTTAAATTGTTTGCATATGTCAAGACCCTGTTCTTACCCTGTTATTATAAGAAAAACACTTAAACTTATATTTACGTTTATTTATTGCATTTACTGGTAATATAAGTTTAGCAATAACAGCCATTTGCAGCTTCTACTATGTGATTTAAGCTACATTTGGAAACTTACTTATTCTTGTGTAGTTATTGCTGTATTTTTCCTTGTGTAAATTGAAACTTGTTGTCAATTGAATTTGATGCTTATTAACAATGACAACATCAAGGCTTTAAATGGTAGAAGTTCAACTCAAATTGTTAACATGGTTACAAAAACTACTTAATAATGAATAAAAAAAAAACTTAATAATGAATAAAAAACTATCTTTTGCTCTCTTTCACTTTCCACTTAGCGTATGATGGTAAACTGGCGAGTCGGTCCTGTGTCTCTCAGGAGAATTCCTCTCCCAGCCATTATTTCATCAGACTCCAACCGGAGCAGCCAACCATCACACGGGTAAGCGTCTGTGCCCCGCCCACTGCTGCTTCTGATTGGCTGCTCAAACAGAACTCTATCCTTTATTATAGCTCTGCGTCTTCAATGGTGTTTTAATGAACACTTTCAGTCCACCGAACCAGGATTTACGTAATAACTGCTTTATTTATGTAAGCATACATTTATTGCTTGAATATCAGTAATTATGCGGCTAAACACTGTATTTTCCCCTCTTGCATTTAGCTGAGGTAATAATCAATGGAGTCTTTACAGACTGAAGGAACTTGATGTAAGACTTAATTTAAGGCATAACACACACAACACTGGAAAATTGTGTGTTTTAATTTTAGGTCATTTCTAAAATTTTGCAGACTTGGGAAACAGACTAAAATGTATCCATGATGTATCCAGCTAACACACTCACAATATTCCCAGGGAGATTTATTTGTGTTTATTATGTCATACTTAGATTTAATTATAAATAAATTCCAGCACACGCAGTCTTCAAACAACCATATAAGTTTAAATATTAAATACAATTGCTCTTAATAAAACCTGTCGTTATTCAGTGCTTTTACAAACATTGGCATTGAATGGTTGTTTTCTGGGTGACATTATTATGTATAATTTCACTTCATTCGCAGACGGCTTGTGTTTCCTCAGGTTCCCTCTGTGGAGCGTCTGCTTGAGACGGATTATTCAGACGATCCCTGGAGAATAACAGAGGAACAGCGAGAATATTACACCAACCAGTTCAGGAGCCTCCAGCCCGATCTCAACGCACTCATACTGGGTGAACCATCTGAACTGCTTCCCTGTTTCTTTCTCCAGTCATTTTACCTCTTGCAGTAAACTTACCACAGTTAAGGGGTGATAAAAATCACTTAAACCTTGTAAATTATTGTAAGGCACTGTAATAAGTGGCTTTTTAAATATTGTCTACGACAATATGATAAATAAATAAATGTTTAATACATTTGTTAACGAAAATGGCTAAAATAAACAAATCTGCCTCATGATAATAGAGTTTAATAGTATTACTGTCTGGATGTGTCACTGGTTTTGAAGGTATAATCTGGTTGTCTTTATGTTTGTGTTTCAGGGACTGTTGCAAAAAACTTCTTCACCAAATCAAAACTTCCGATCCCAGAGCTTTCGCATATATGGTGAAGTACTTAAACACACTCTTAGACTTGATGTCAAGTTAACTATAATGTTTCTGAACTCTGTGTGTGTTATTATTGGCCAAACATGAAGACTCCGTTTCTTTTGGGCATATTGCAGGGAGTTGAGTGATGTAGACAGAGATGGTGCTCTGACCTTCTCGGAGTTCTGTACCGCCTTCCATCTGATCGTGGCCAGGAAGAACGGCTATCCTCTGCCGGAGGTTCTCCCTCCCACGCTCCGACCAGGATATGTGGAACAGGGTGCGGCCAAAGTGGCACTGTCTGAGGTTCGACACCTACAGCATGTAGTATTTAAACTTATTAGTAGATGTTGCGTTATTATTAATATCATATTATGATATTAATACAATGTTGAGCTGTCAACAATGTTGAGCTGTCAGGTTCATAAACTGTCCCAGGTAACTTGGACTTTCATTCAATTTGTAAGTTTTTATTTAACTATAATATTAGAAGAACCTTGTATTTTTGTACTGATCTATTTTAGAAATATATTTTAATTGCTTTTCATTCAGTTTAATGAATCAGTATGTCGTCACAAAAAGGTTTCTCATCAAAGTCAAAAGTAACAAGTTTAAACTGAACTGTAAATCAGATTTTACTCATTTTCAGACGACTCAACCTCTCATTGTGTTTGATGACACTATAACTCCTGCAGCGACTCAACTGGTGAGAAAACCTTTATTTAACCTTAAGCCAAGATCTGTCTGTCTGGCTTTACATACGAGCATGTCTTGTTGGCTGAAGGCAGAGGGTGCTAATGAGTTTCAAATAAGTTCTGAGTAGTCCAAAAATTCAACCATTCAAACATGGCAAGTTTAGTCTTGTGCGCACATCACAGATGAAACGTCTGTCACATCTGTGCTGGCTTTTCATTTCTCAAGCAGGAAATGAGTTCTGTTGAACTGCAGATGACCTCTAGGCCAGGTGTGAGCACCTGTAAACAGGATCTGAGAGATGAGAGGAGACAGCCAGGTAATGACTTTGAACTCAGATGTTAGTGAGTGCCAAAAAAGACAGAAGGAATATAAATATGTAACGTGAACGTTTATACAATGAACCCCATAAACTTAAGCCACACTTGCACTGTTGGAAAAAAAGCCACTTAATTTTTTATGTTATCTAGTAATTCAGCTGTTTATAAGTGTCCTTTAAAAGGAAATAAATTCTCACAACCTCGTATTGGAATTTTTATTTGACTGGTTTTATTTCCTCGTTCTTATTGTACTGTCTTATTGCTGTGTCAGCAGAGTTCAGCCCAAAGAGAATTCCAGATCCCCATGAAAAGCCGCCAGAGCGAGTCAGCACTTTAAAACCAGGTGACGCCCACCCTGTCCTCAGGCACACGGCTCTGACCCCCACCAGCACAACCAAGCCTCTCATATACTAGTGCTTTACTGGATCTGAAGTTTTAATGGAATAATTCCCTCAGAAATGAAAAATCTTTCATCATTTACTCACCCTCACGTCACCATAAACCCACATGAGTTTCTACCTAAGGCAGAAGGTTTATGTTACTGTCTTCCATACAGTGAACACTTCCACACTGTTAAGCTTCAAAAATGACACAAAAGTACCACAACCTGTAGCACTTGAAATCGTTGTTGAAATCGACAAATAGCTTGTGTGTTTGGGCTTTGTACAGTGGGTTCGATTCCCAGGGAACGCACAAACTGAACCAATGTATAGCTT
>JAZGTK010021657.1:0-10534 GCA_036877625.1 Ambastaia sidthimunki
TAGGCTTTCGAGCCTATACAGCTTGGAGTAAGACAACATGCATAAAGAGGATGATGTGGTCAAAATACTCATTTGCCTAATAATTCTGCACTCCCTGTAGAGTGATGTTTGCATTCTGGTGCCCCCAAGAGAAAAGTAATGATTTTCTGTTCTATTTAAAACTTCTGCACTCACTTTTGATGCTTACCCATTCTTGATCAGAACATGAGTATGCAATGTCCTTGTGATTTTTTTTTTCAGTTTCTGGGAAAGTACAAGTAATTAATAATTACTGGAAATGTAATTGAAAATAAAGATATTTGTCATGACTAATAAAATGGACAGTTTTGGTCCTGTATGTTGATTGGTTAGTAGTTGTAATTTATTCATAAAGCACAGGGAGTGTATCTTAAAAAGTATTGATTTGTACCCCTATTGTTTTTACTATGTGAAAATCTCAAGTAAACAAGGTACTCCAGGCAGTTCAATATTTTGAATGTAGTCATGGCTGAAGAGTGTTGTCAGGCATCACACACAAAGCCTGCGCTCTCATTCCTTATTAATGAAGTACATTTTACTCTTTTAAATGCAGGTATGGGTATACAAGATGCTGTCTCAGCCAAACTTGTGTTCGAGAAGTGGAGAAGTGAACAATGAAGGACCAGTAAATGGCAGCTTTCTTCCCAAGACTGCATGATGTTTTTTTTCCCCTGGATGGTGGCATCTCCATCCCATCAGTGATTGACAGCATAACAGAAAATGCTTATTCTGTACATACTCTGCCAATGGTTAACAGCTAAGAAATTACTAATTTAATTATTACTTAATAACTTAATTTGAATTACTGAGAAAATAAGACTTATAAGCCATGACTACATCAAATGATGTTGGCCAGTTGGTTTCACGCATTATGCTACATAGCCCCACCCACAATAAAAACTCATGAATCCAAATGATCCACATTGCTGTATATTAAATACCAAATACATTCTGATCATGTTTCGCAATAGTATTTTTATTTTCTGTGCAGACAAATTACTTGTTTGGAAACTTGGTGTCTGGTTAGTGTTATGCAGACTGCCCACATACATGGAAAATGAAAAAGGCTGATGTTTTTAGATTCAATTTCTATTTCAGACAGAGGTTACAACATTTTTGCTTTAGTGGAGACTGTAAAAGCATGAATGAAGCATTTAAATTGCTGTTGTCACACAAAGAAATTAATCTATTTGGTAAATTACAATCATTTCCCTTGAAGTTTGTTAAAAACCAAGTAGAAATGTAATACTCTTGTATCTTAACTGTATACTCACAACAATCAACTTTTTGATTACTGTCAGCAAGAATACACTATAATTAGCAGTGTTCATGAGAATCTTTTGACTATAGAAACTCTGTGCCTATTTTTACGTACAATTGTTTTATACATGCTGGTCACAAATAACAACCTCTGATCAGATACTAGGCACTGGTAGATCTGTAGTATAAAAAACACTGCGTGGCTGTAAAACAGATAAAACTCTGCCAAATTCTTCCAACATTATAGATATTCAGATACAGTACTTATCTGAATATCAGTACAGTACAGTATTCTATATACTGACAGTTATGTTTTACATTTTAACTAGGTGTTCTAATTTAAAAAATTAAATTCTATATTAAGGTAAGAGAGCTACAGAAATTTTAGCAAACTGAAAAGTTTGAGATTTAAATATTGGCAATAAATCATTTTTCTACAAAAATGTAAACAATATGTGGGTTTAAAAAAAAACTACAAAAAATATTAAGTTGTAAAAAAAGGTGGATAATTATAAGGCAGCGCGGAAATCTTGGTGTATATAGGAAAACTACTATGGATACCACTCCCTGTTTCTTAGAAGTAAATACTCATGACTTCATAAGTAGTGAAGTTGCGCATTTCTAATTACAATGCAAGAGAGAGAAATATCTGTAAGAACAAAGTTTGACGGGTATTTCTTCTTAACACACATTTCCCATCATCCCCCTCCACTGTTCTCTCAGGTGAGCTCAGACTGCAGCTGGTGCTGTGTGTGTGTGCAGTCAGTTCAGAGAATTAAACACCTCCTGTTTCTCTTTTTGACTGGAGGCGGGCACAATACCGCACGGATGGCTTCATCAAACACCGTCTTCAGGCCCCGCTGTGTCAAGGCTGAGCACTCCAGATACTTCACTGCTCCTGTTTGAAAAAAAAAAGGGGTTTTAAGTGGAGATGAAGACAATCAGGGGTGAGTGATACAATTAATACATATTACTGATGATTATAAGGGTTATACAAAACTGAAATTTTTATTCACAATGTTTAATAAAAATTGTTTTAAAGACATGTAGGGAAATGTAGTATAATGTATAATTTAAATCGGTTCTAAAACATTAATGCAAAATGGGACATTAAGATATGTATTGAATTCTATCAACAAAAAAGAAAGCACTGCCCACACAAAAAAAGTCAGTTGCTTTTTTTAATTGCTAACCTATTTCTTTGGCCATAGCGAGGCCCTGGGGGTAGGTAATAGGGGTGAGTTTCTTGTCTTTCAACTTTTCAATTGTGTCCTTGTCATCTCTCAGATCAAGTTTAGTTCCAACAAGAATTATTGGAGTGTTGGGGCAGTGATGTCTGACTTCTGGATACCACTGTTGAAATAAGAGAAATTTCACCATCAACTCATTTTTACTATCAACTCAATTTATTTCAAACCACTTTATATTTTATGCAGATAAGGCTTGTAATAAATAGAATATTTGCCTACTACACACAAAGCACTATATTGTGCGGTACACATTATACTGGTATTTGTTTTTTAAATATGATCGCAGCATTGCTGTATGCGAGTGCTGTTCAAGTACATAAATAAAGTAAATATTAAACTTTAATTTCCTGTGAAAAGATCTGTCCGCCCAATCAAATAAATCAGAAGGTGTGGGAAGAGATATACAGCTATATTATCACACTGGAATAAAAAGGTCTGGTTGAGCATTGCATTGTGGGATACAGTATTCTGTGTACTGTGCTCTGAGGTTACAAATGGCAGATGTGACCTAAATCTTTATATTTTGCAGATGCACAAGTTTAAAAAGAGTTTGTGTTTGCTTTATTACAGGAGCACCAACATGCTATTTTATGACACTGAAACCACTGAATGAGATACAATTGCTCAATCTGTCTAAAGCTGAGCCAGACAGACTTTTTCTTTGTACAAACTCTTCCTCTTTTTCATTTACTCTGATCGTTTCATACCGATTTAAACAAAATCTTCCAGTAAAGTGCAGTCTTACCTTTGCGCGGACATTCTCAAATGAGGCTGGACTCACAAGAGAGAAACAGATCAGAAACACATCCTAAACAAAATAAAAACAACAGACAGTAAATCAAGCCATCACATCCTGAACAAGAAACCAAACTAATAAACAAACACTTCTGTAATTGTAGGCTACAGCATTGACTGGATTGCTACATTAATCAACTGCAAATTAACTCCACTTGTTTCCCCAGTGAGCAAAACAAGTGAGGTTTTTCTAAAAGATGACAACAAATAACTGAGCTATTCACACTCACAGTTTGAGCAAGCAAACAAAACTACCCCTAATAGTCTGCACAATATATAACAAAACACTTGAGTTATCAGGAATCAGTCACAAGTCATTTCTAGTAAAACAAGTTATTGTACTAGGGGGATATGTAGAGCATTCCCAATGTGTCTGCCAGGATTTTGCTAGCAATATAGAATTACATAAGTGTTGATATTTAAAGTGCTTTTTAGCTGATAAGTTTAGTAAAGATGTCCTAAGATTTCTCAGAAGTCTGTGTGACTCTTTTCAACTGTTTTAGCAAAAATTACATATATAGTAATGATATATAGTAATATTTCAGAGAAAACTCAAACTTTAAACAATGTCTAATATTGTCAAAAGGCTGAAAATAGAATGAAGATATATAAAATAAACATATATAGATATGTTTCAGGTTTATCTGCCTTGTATTGTACAAATATAATTGTACCGTCTGAGGGTAGGACAGTGGTCGCAGCCTGTCATAATCCTCTTGTCCAGCTGTATCCCACAATCCCAAGTTCACTGGCTTTCCATCTACCATCACATTGGCAGAATAATTGTCAAATCTACAAGTATGTAAATGGTTAGGCCGTGTCATTGAATAGGGACAATATGTCAAACAGCAAAAATTTAAAAATTTTGATCTTATTCATCACAAATTAACAATAAATAACTGTAAATTAACTAATGTCTTAGAATGTAACTAGGGGCTAGTCTGATCTCATGTTGACTTTAAAATGATTAGAAATCAGAAGGGTAAAACATTGATGTTTCCTTACACAGTGGGAATGTATTCCCCAGGGAATGCATTGGTCGTGTAGCTGATCAGGAGGCATGTCTTTCCCACAGCCCTGAAAAAAAATGAGTATCTCAAAGACCATTCATCAAGCAATACAAATGTGAGATCTTATTTTATAACATAACTTGATGCCACAACTGATACATGCTTTCCAATAAAACAACACTATGTCAGATCAAATAATGTTCTTTCTTGACATGTTTGAACAGCACCAAATACGTGACAACACAAACTTCTGCCCGACATTATGAGTCAGTATTACTCATGTGAATAAAAAGTGGGTTTGGCTGTTGGCAGTCGGCCTGGGCGTGTATGATGTATATGGAATACGTCACATGTAAAAGGAAACGCAATGAATGATTAGTTGGAGTTACATTTAAAGAACATTTAAAGACGTAAAAACGAGGGAAGCAAAGTAAAAAAATAACAACACTATTTTGTGCTGTCGGATGGACATTTAAAAGGATTCTTTAGAAGTATTTTTTTTTTGCAAAAGTCGGATCAGTAAAAGTTAATCAACGTCATAATCTTGATAAAAATCGCTTCTAGATATCTGCGAGTTAAAAACGTGCAGAATAGTTACCAAATCAAAGGTCCGTAAGTTATTCTAAACTAAAACACTAGACAGCAAACAAAGAGACGCGGAGACGCATAACAACCTTGTTACACATTGAATTAAACCATAAAAATGACACAAACTCACCCGTCCCCGACGACCACACACTTTATGGCCTGCATCTGCGATCACGTTCTTCCGTTATAAAGCGTTTTATGAATTAATGAAGAAATAAAAGCTCTAGTGACCGGGACAAACCACCAGCACAAACCAACACCCAAACTACGCGTCAGAGAAGAGCGGAGTCTATCAAAGTCGAAAATGTGAAACTTCACTTAAAGTCGACGGAGAAAAGTTATCTTGACGACAGTATTCCTTTGCATTTGCTGCTGCTATTCCAGTTAAACAGCCACCACCCAAAAAAAACCTCAGATCCCGGTCAGCACAAACACATATTCAGTCCCGTCCTGAACAATAAACACTTTCTGCTGCCCCCTATTGGACTGGGGAGAAGATGCGACAATCTCACTGCAGACTACGCAACCAATTGGACAAAAACTTCTTTAGGCTTGGCGTGTACAGACGATATAACGCGTGAAAGCGTAATTTACTTTGCTTACTTAGCAGACAGTCGTTTATTTGTCAGTGATTAATTTGTGGATCATTTGTAATTTACCATTGTTGAAACTATAGTAACCATTTTGTATTTGCAGTAAGATGTTGATGGTATGATAACCTTAAGCAAAATATCATTGTTTCACAATATGGCGGTATTGCAATTACAGCTCTAAAATGCGTTATTATTTTTTTAAGCAACACAATTTTTGAACAGCAGTAAATATGTTAGGTTAAATAATTGAATAAATTTTGCAAGGAGGTACTGCCATCAGCTGTCCTACACAAGAATAATAGCAAAATAAGGTCACAATAGAGATGGAGATAGAAAACAGTTTGTAGCTCAGTAAGTTTGACAAAGTCTGCATTTTAGCTTTAGCCTTTTGTAATATATATTTTATTTGCAACAAAATAATACAAAAACTGTCTAGTCTGAAAGAAGCCCAGACTGTTTTGGAAAAACAAAATTTTATAGCTAAATTCTCTGCCAGTTTAGCCAGTTCCCTGTTCTAGCTGAACTATTTGTAATATTAAGTTTAACATTTTATAGACAGCAATTTCTTAGTGTTTTAATGTTCACAGAAACAGTTCTTATTGTTTTATTAAGTTTTATACAGTCTCCTCCAAACGTATTGGAACAGCAAGGCTGAGTATGAGTATGAGACAAGTGATAAAGAATGTCAGCTTTTATTTTCTGGTATTTACATATAGATGTTTTAAACACTTAGGACATACCACCCTTTGTATAAGCCCATCCATTTTTCAAGTAAGCAAAACTATTGAAACTATTGAAATGAAAAATTATGATTAAAAATTACGTTGGCATTTAAGGGCAGGCATTGCAATGGTTTCGCTCCTATCTGTCTCACCGTTATCAGTTTGCACATTTAAAAGGGGAATCATCTGCACTAATGGCAGTAAAATATGGCCTGCCTCAAGGGTCTATTTTGGACCCTCTGCTGTTCACAATATACATGCTGCCCCTCATAAATATAATTAGAAGTCATGGGATAAACTTCCATTGTTACGCAGATGATACTCAACTATATATTACATCAAGACCAGATGATATTACTTCCTTAGCGACACTCTTAGACTGTTTTAGAGACATAAAACATTGGATGACATGTAATTTTCTTCTTCTAAATTCAAATAAAACAGAGATATTACTTATTGGGCCAAACTCAAATAAACAGACCCTCTCTGACTACAATTTCAAATTAGAAGGATGTAATGTTACCCCATCTAACACTGTTAAAAACTTGGGTGTCATATTGGACAGTAATTTATCATTCATGTGGCATACATTACGAAAACTGCCTTCTTCCACCTAAGAAATATCACTAAGCTGCGTACCATCCTACCTAATTCTGATGCAGAAAAATTTGTTCATGCATTACTTATAATATCACTCATTCCGCATTACTTATATTACTGCTAACCTATAAAGCTTTAAATGGGATAAAGCCCCTAAATACCTCACAGATCTTCTCTCTCGCTACAAACCAATACGTGCCTCATGCTCCCAAAATTCTGGACTTCTGGTTGTGCCTAAAATCAATACGTCCAATAAAGGTGGCAGAGCTTTTTCACATTTGGCTCCTAAACTTTGGAATGATCTTCCAGATACTGTTCGGGGCTCAGACATGCTCTTGCAGTTTAAATCTAGACTAAAAACACACCTCTTTAGCCGTGCATTTTCATAATTCAACTGATCCATCTTGACCTCTAAAAAAGTTGATTTATGCTTATAATGTTATGAACAGCAGCTACGCTAATTATTCTCTGTTTTGGGGCTTTCTCCCGAGGGAGCATTAGATCAGCTTGCTCCAAAATGGATCCAGTCTTCGTCAGGCCATCCTGGTCTCCAGTTCCTCCTAGGTGTGGTTCCTGCTCCAGGCGTTCACAAGATCTACAGCCACAGCCCAGCCCACTCACAGTGATGGTCTTACATTCTACATACTTTATTTAATGGTCATCTGCTCAGTTGCAATTTAATTCATATTTAAAATCACTCATCTACACGTAATCATCAGCATACAGTCCATCATGTAACAGCAGATTGTTGTTAGAGCTGCTATCAGTAACTTTATGCTATTACCGCCTTCCACGTCAAATTCTCGTATTTTAAACCATCAACATCATGGCCTCATCCATTGTTGACACCTTTTATCACTTAATCATTCAGCTTTTCCTTAACCAGTCGTAGTCATGGTTACCGACTGCAGCTTTAACGTGCCAAAGGAGAACTGGCCCTCCCGAAAAGCCTGGTTTCTCCTCCATTTATTATTTACTGGAGTTTTGGTTCCTTGCCACTGTTGCCCTGTTGGCTTGCTTACAGGGAGTCTGACAACTTACCTAGGAAACACTGCAGTAGTATCATTTAACAATAGTATAATTTAATAATTCTATCAATTTTCAATTATTTTCATGTGTATATGTATGTATGTGTATATATATAAACAATTATTTTTCAGTTTCAAAAATTACATTGTAAATATCCTTGGTTATTTTTCATTGTCATTTGTACAGCTGCTTTGCAACAATGTACTGTTGTGAAAAGCGATTTATAAATAAACTTGAACTTGAAATTGAACATGTGACTGACAGGTGTTTTCTGGTGCCCAGGTGTTGCCTTTTAGGTTAATTGTTCAAACGTTAAATAGCTCTGCATAATCAGTCTAAGTTTTTTGCCTTGATTTAAACCTATAAAGACTGTTAAAGAGGATAAACCAACAAGAAGACCAGAGAGCTGTCTATGGGAGAAAAGCAACCCATTTTGAAGCTAAAAAAAGTAAAACCAATCAGAGCCATTGGACAAACATTGGGCATAGCAAGCACAACAATTTGGAATATCCTGAAATAAACTACTGGTGTACTGAGCAACAGACATCAAACAGGTCAGTCAAGGAAAACATCAGTAGTTAATGACAGAAATATTATGAGAGTTGTGAAAACCCCAAAAACATCAGTAAGTGACATCACCAACGACCTCCACAGTGCAGAGGTGAAGGTATCACAATCCACTGTTCGAAGAAGAGCAGAAATATAGAGGCCATACCACTAGATGCAAACCACTCATCAGCAGTAAGAATCGAAAGGCCAGATTGGAATTTGCAAAGTACAGTGATGAGCCGTAAAAGTTCTGGAACACAATCTTATGGACTGATGAGACCAAGATTAATCTCTACCAAAAAGATTGAAAGGCCAAAGTGTGGAGAAAGAAACTGCTTATGATACGAAGCATACAAGCTCATCTGTGAAGCATGGTGGAAGTAATGTCATGGCTTGGGCGTGCATGGCTGCTTCTGGAACAGGCTTGTTAATATTTATTGATGATGTAACTGATGATGGTAGCAGCAGAATGAATTTAGAAGTGACAGTAACATTTTGTCTGCCAATTTACAGAGAAATGCATCCAAACCAATTGGTAGGAAGTTTATCATGCAGCAGGACAATGACCCAAAGCACACTGCCAACAAAGCAAAACACTTCATTAGGGGAAGAAAGTGGAAGGTTTTAGACTGGTCAATCACTTGACCTTAACCCAATAGAGCATGCATTTTACGTCCTTAAGAGGAGACTGAGTGGAGAACCCCCCCGAAACAAACAAGAACTGAAAGAAGCTGCGGTAAAAGCCTGGAATAGCATCACAAATGAAAAATGCAACAGATTGGTGATGTCGTGGGCTTGAGGCAGTTATTGCAAGCAAGGATTATGCCACCAAATATTAAATGTTATTTACTTTATGATTGCTTGTTCCTTTACTTTTGCTCACCTAAAACTGCTGTGGTCCAATACAAATGGTGATATGTCCCAAGTTGTTTAACACATCTAGATCTAAATACCAGGAAATAAAAGCTGAAATTCTAAACTCTTGTCTCATTCATATTTTGATCTTAAACCCAAAGGAATTTGCCTTGCCGTTTTAATACTTTTGGAGGGGACTATATGTATTTTTGGGCATCTGTCTGTTCACATCTGGGCAGAATGTTGAATAGTATCTTAGACTTTTTCATGCAAGTGTTGTGCAGCTGCTACCTTACAGTGGGAGCCATATCCATGCTAGGGCCAATTGTAAGTTTAAATTGGTTTAATATACATGTAATACATCTGTTTTACTTTACAGCATGCATTGAGTCATGGTCACACCAAAAAAATCCAACATGTCTGTTGCGTTTTAGTCACCCTTTACCAGAAGCAGGAAAAAGCAAGCAGAGAAGCAGCAATTTTACATTGATATCCATAGTTGCATCCATGTACTGTCCGTCCTAAACAGTATGTCCAAAATTGTAATATTGAAAGGACTATACTTAAAGTACCTGGATGGTCTACTATTTCCAGTAAAAAATAAATTAAAAGTGCATACCCAAAATGAATTATGGCTTTTGAAAATAAAACAAATTTTGAATTTTTATATCAACTTGATTCCCAGTGACATTTAGGTACTAGTATGTTGGTGTGACAGAGCGGTGCAAGTTTATAAGAAAATCCGACTACGCCACCCTAAAATATTAGCCTAGGGAACTTAGGATACTTAATCACAACATTTGTGATTAGACACACAGGTTCGGATACCTCAGGAGTAAGCAGGAGATGTGGGTGAAAAAAAAATACAA
Organism: Ambastaia sidthimunki; assembly: GCA_036877625.1. Taxonomy (NCBI): domain Eukaryota; kingdom Metazoa; phylum Chordata; class Actinopteri; order Cypriniformes; family Botiidae; genus Ambastaia; species Ambastaia sidthimunki. The sequence goes on from JAZGTK010021657.1 coordinate 10,139, forward strand.
ATGTTTATTTATACAAAAAGGTTCTTAAAAAAAATAAATAAATAAAAACAAAAATAAAAACCTTGACACTAAAATACAAAAACAGAAAACCCCACTTCAAGACAAAAAAAAAAAGGGCTGAGGCTTCCAACAGCCAGAAGCAAAAAATGGAATTTGGTTTAACGAGGTCACACTTCCACGCACACACACCACGGTGTATTCAGATCACACTTCCAAGCACCCAGTGTCACACAGCATGCGATGAGGGAAACCCACCACCACAAAGAAGATCCGTTGAAACCCCAGCTCCTGCAATACATAAACCATAAATGAGTAAACTACAGCAATGAATGTAATACAAAATACAACAAATACAAATAAATAAACAGTTCCACTCAACAGTGGCTAGCCGAGTGT
>JAZGTK010021658.1:0-10534 GCA_036877625.1 Ambastaia sidthimunki
TTTCTCCAGTACAGAGAACCACCTATCTCGGTGTCGTTTGGGACTCGACCACGATGCAGGCACAATTATCTCCCGCTCGAGTGGATTCGATCCTCTCTGCAGTCAGGAGTATCAGGCAAGGCCAATCACTCACTGTGAAGCAGTTTCAGCGTCTGCTAGGACTTATGGCATCAGCGTCCAACGTAATACCTTTTGGCCTGCTGTACATGAGGCCCCTACAGTGGTGGCTCAAGACCACGGGGTTCTCCCCGAGGGGAAACCCCTTCCGCATGATCAAGGTCTCGAGACGGTGCATCCGTGCCTTAGACATATGGAAAAAACTGTTACCACTTCATGGTGCAGAGACCGCCAGCTTGACCCAGTCAACTGCCCGGTTGGTACAGTGCTGGAGTTCCTGCATGCACGCTTCTCTGCTGGGTTGGCCTACTCCACCTTAAAAGTTTATGTGGCAGCGCTTTCTGTTTACCACATCCCTATAGGTGGCTGCTCTTTGGGTAGACATCCCCTTGTTACATGTTTTCTCACGCTGAGGCTGAGGCCCCGAGTGCGTTCTCGTGTTCCCCTTGGGACTTGGCCGTAGTGTTAGAGGCTTTATGTGCTCCTGCTTTTGAGCCTATTCAAGAGATCTCCGATCTACATTTGTCGGCCAAAGTGGCCTTTCTTCTAGCCATCACCTCTTTAAGGAGAGTTGGTGACCTTCAGGCCCTTTCGGTGGCCCCCACTTATTTAAACTTTGCGCCGGTTTGGCCAAAGTTCTTCTCTACCCGTGAGCGGGTTATTTTCCCAAAGTGCCCACCTTGACTCTACGGCCGGTCAAACTTCAAGCCTTCTGTACTCTCTCTTCAGGGACAAAGACCAGAAAAAGCTAAACTGTGTGTGTCCAGTGCAAGCCCTGCACACCTACGTCCACAGAGCTGCCCTGTGGAGAAGATCTGACCAACTTTTGGTCTGTTTTGGCCCACATAAGATGGGTTAAACCTGCTTCTTAGCAGACTCTTAGTCGATGGATTGACGATGCCATTCGCATCTCCTATGAAGCCTCTGGACTTCCCCCTCCTTTGGGGTCCCCTCCTCTCTGGTGCAGAGCACATTCAACTAGAGGTATGGCAGCCTCTAAGACCTTTATGGCAGGTGTCCCAATACAGGACATGTTCGACGCTGCCGGATGGTCCACTTCCCTGACCTTTGTCAGGTTCTACGGCCTTGATGTTCAGTCCACTCCTAGTTCCTCTGTCCTTGTGCCTTAAGGCCTGCAAAAATGCAACACAGGGCAGGGGTTCCTTCACTATGGCGGAGTTGGCATCTCTTTCCCATAGCGTTTCGGCGCAGCTCGAGTTCCTGAAAGGGAACAGCTCAAGTTACGTATGTAACCCTGGTTCCCTAAAGGGAACGAGACGCTGCGTCTCGAGGCCATACCTCAGGTACCACCTGCTTGCGCTCGCTTCATTCAGGTTCGAAGCTAACCCGAGCTGCACAAACCATGTGCTTTTATAGCTTCCTGGTCATGACGTCACCCCATCTGTGACGCCACGCCCCAATTCGTGATTAGATACACCTGTATCAGAGTGCATAAAAGCCGATGGCATTCCCGTAGCGTTTCGACGCAGCGTCTCGTTCCCTTCAGGCAACCAGGGTTACATACGTAACCCGAGACGTTTTTCCCGAGGCCAATAGAATGCGGCATTACTACAAAAAACTTTAGGAACATTATAAGAGGAAGAAAGGAAAGAACGAAGACACAGAGGGTCAGACACACACATGCACACAGAGACAGACAGACAGACAGACACACACAGACTGACAATTGTAGTTATTAAGTCAACAGTGTTTGAGAAAACAATAATTACTAGTAATTACTGATGTGACTGTTCCTTCACTTTTAAAGGAAAACTTTTAAATTTGGAAAGATTGACTGGATGTTAGAAATGTGTTGGCACCTCCTGCTGATCTGAGGCTTGTTTGTTGTAATGACAGTGATTAACCCTTTATAAGTTGTATAATGTGTATCTGATCTCAGAAAGGAGTTGAGAGGAATATAGTGCTACTTTGTCCACCTGAACTCCGAGCTTCATTGGGTTAAGTGACTAAAGCAATACTTAGTCAAATAAGCCTCTGCTGACAGTCTCACCACTCTCCTCTGAAAGCTTTGATTGCTTGGGATGCATTCCTCCTCTAAGTACCCTAAAAGAGTATCATCATTGCCATCATTACGGTCATCTGTGCAGCGGATACAGCTGATTAACTCCATGAGATTTCTGAAGCATAAAATAACCATAAAACAATATTCCCACAAAGTTTGTCAGCTAGATATATAGGTAGGTAGGTGGGTAGATGAATTTTAAATTAATCTCTTAAATTTTCATAACTTTTTTCCCTCTTCAGTCCATCCCTGCACTACTGCTTACTGTAATAGAGCCTGCAGCCTCCAAACACCAGGGGTTGGGGAAATTAATAAACATGTCTGGCAATGAATATGACTCTGGAGGGGATGGGATGGCAGTTTTGGTTAATGTTTACATCTCCTGGGAACTGAAGGAACTAAAATAATTCAATTATATTTTTATTTTGTAATGGTAATGAATTGCAATGGCCTGAACTTTAAATCAAGATATAAATTCATCAAATAACCCCAGAACTGTGTTATGTAGCATGTAGGTACATTTTATATTAACAAAAAACTATATATTATATTAACAGTCCTTAAAGAACCAAAACTTGTTAATAAACTTGTTAATCACTTAAAATCCCCATCTCTAATTTGTAATCCAGAAATATTAAATTGAATTTGGAGTATTAGAGGCCACTAGTTGGTCAAAGGATAAATCTGTGTTGTTTAAGCCAAGGTGCAGTCAGGCTGAACAGCCTTGTGTCATTGTGTTGTAGTACCTAAGTAGTTTAAATCGTTCCAAGTACTTGGAACAGAGGAAACTAGTGAAAAGCTCCTAAAACGGCTCTTACTACCTGTCTTTAACATTAACAAGAGGACCCGCAGGTCAGACATGTTCAACAACATGAGTTGAAGATTAGAGCTATAAGAGGGCAAGAATTATATGCACAAAAAAATACAAGTATTTAATAAGCAAAGGTTTCTTTTTCATATTTTGAGGTTAGAAATTTTAACACACTATTAGTTTTGGATTTCTGTAATTTCTAGGCCACACCATTTTTGCTTTGTGATTTGAATAATATATATAAAAAAAATTATATTGTCTGGACACAAATGATTTATGCCCAATCTTTGACATGTTCCATACAAACCGAGATGCTTAAAACAATGCTTCGTCTATATGACCATTTTCATGCTCCAACATCCAATACGATGGGCAGCAACAGATAAAGAGTTTCTGTTAAACAAAAAGGCTTTGAAATCTATTTGGTCCTCAGGGCCACAACCCTTTAACTGGCTCAGCTTAGCCTTTTGATCTAAATTTTGTGCTGATATGCCATCCATTTAATCCTTTCAGCTCCCAGTCCCCCAGAGACACTGGAATGCATGTGCACCGAAGCCAGAGCAATCCTGTGCTGACTAGGGCCTACATCTTCTCAAATAGCCCTAATGTTTCTTCTTTCGTAATAACAAGAAAGGTCAGCAAGCAAATGGGCACTCTGGGGTGGAGAATGTATCGTTCACTAGAATAGCACTTGTGCTTCTGTTGAGGCAAATTGCACTTCTGTGTTTTTGCTTGTCTCATCTTTGTGACATTGTGGCCATTATTTACATGCAGTTGGGGAAGCCATTATCCTCCTCCCAACACTTTCACAGCACATGTAAAGAATAATGTGCAAGGGCAGTGACAGCAGGTGGATATCAAAACAAAATTACAGACAGCAGATAAGAAACAAAATACTCTGGTTTCCTTCTTGGGCACACTGAAGACAGACAGGCTCAGACAGCACAGGGTCTGGTCACTGGTGGTTTTATTACTTCACCAAAATAGTTTGATCAATGCCTTTTGTCTGTAATATAATTTTACTGAAGTTTTTATATGGTGGAAAAAGCTCACATTGGGGGAGAAATGTGAATATTTGTCTGGATGTCACTGTAAAGCTGTTGTATGAACCAAATAGCATTGCAAAAATTACTGTTTCCAATCAGGTTTCTAGTCAGAGGCCCAACCCAATTAGTATTTTGCATTTTACTAAATACTACTGACTAGTAATAGTAAGTAACTGTATTACTCAAATCCAAAACTATTTTAAAGGGGAAATGTGCTTAATGGTCACAATTAGTTTAAAAAAAAAAAAAAAAAGCTAGATAAGGATTAGACAGGGATTATAAAACAATTATTGGTGAGAAAATAACAGAAATGTTTACAAAAATTAGCCATAGATTCACAAAATTGTTACATTGTATTAAAGTATTGTAATGGACATGTTTGAATGGGGTTAGGCCGGTGGCAGGTTTTATCAGTGAGTTTTGGGCGTACTCGGCCCACATGAGGTATCGATGCCAGTCCTGTTGATGTTGATGACAGTATGAACGTAAGAAGCGACCCATTTCTTGGTTTAGGCGTTCGGTTTGGCCGTTAGACTGGGGATGGTAGCCTGATGTGAGGCTGATGTTTACATTGAGGCTCTTGAATAGGGTAGTCCAGACACGAGAAGTAAACTGGGGACCTCTATCTGAAACTATATCTTCAGGTAAGCCATAAAAACGAAACGCATGGTTACAGAGCAATTCAGCAGTTTCAAAGGAGGTGGGTAACTTGGGTAGAGGAATAAGTCTGCATGCCTTGGAAAATCTGTCAATGATGGTGAGGATTGTATTACCTGCTGAGTTGGGAAGATCTGTTATGAAGTCTAAAGCGATTATGGGACCAGGGCCTTTGAGGTATTGGGAGAGGATGTAGTAGCCCAGATGGTAATTGTTTAGGGGTTTTTGACATTTGACAGGTTGCACAGGCTTGGATTAATTTTACTGTGTCCGATTTCATGGACTCCCACCAGAAACGATTCTGAAGCAGGTTTAGCGTGGCAGCAATTCCAGGATGACCAGAACTGGGGGTTTCACAGACCATTTTTAAAACTTTCTCTGAGAGAGACAGGGACAAACAGCATATTGTTAGGGCATTTATTAGGAATATTCTCACCTTCGTTCATGGCAACAAGGATTCTCTGGGATAGTATGGGTTCAAGATCATGGTTGACTTCTCTTTCGTCTTGGCGTGATAAGGAATCCGCTTTTCCATTCTTAGAACCTGGACGATAGGTAACAGTGAAATTGAATCTTGTGGAAAAACAAAGCCCACCTTGCTTGACGTGGCTTAAGACGTTTAGCAGATTTGAGACATTCAAGGTTCTTGTGATCAGCGAGAACTAGGAACGGGTGTTTAGCGCCCTCCAGCCAATGGCGCCACTCTTCGAGAGCCAGTTTGATAGCTAAAAGCTCCCTGTTCCCCACATCATAATTATGCTCTGCAGGAGTAAGTTTCTTTGAGAAGGCACATGGAAACACTTTGGCTGGAGTACCAGATCATTGGGACAATACAGCTCCTACACCCATGCTGGAAGCATCAACCTGCACGATAAAAGGTAACTCTGGATCAGGATGGTGTAGTACAGGGGCCGTGGTAAACCTGGTCTTGAGTTCTTGGAAGGCCTGTTCTGCTGCAGGACTCCAGGAAATTCTTGAACTTTTACTTTTAGTTAAGGCAGTCAATGGAGCAGCAACCAAACTGTAATTTTGTATAAATCTATGGTAAAAATTAGCAAAACCCAAAAACCTTTGTAGAACGTTGACAGTGCGTGGTGTAGGCCAGTCCTCTCACCTTTTGATCATCCACAGTAACTCCCTCAGGACTGATGACATAACCCAGAAAAGTTCTGGTAGTGTGGAACTCACATTTCTCCTCTTTAACAAAGGTGGTACTTGATAAGACGTTCCAGGACTGCTCTGACGTGCGAGATGTGTTCTGCTAAGGTGTTAGAGAAAATGAGAATATCATCAATGTACACAATCACCCAACATTCAAGCATGTCTCTAAATATGTCATTCATAAAGGACTGAAACACAGACGGGGCATTAGCTAGTCCAAATGGCATGACCAAATAATCGTAGTGACCACAGGCAGTAGAAAATGCAGTTTTCCATTCATCACCTTCTCTTATGCGGATCAGATTATATGCATTACGTAAATCGAGCTTGGTGTAATATCTGGCCTGCCTAAGTTGTTCCAAAGCAGCAGGGACTAGGGGTAATGGATACCGGTACTTTATGGTAATCTCGTTCAGGGCTCGATAGTCTATACAGGGTCGCAGTCCTCCATCCTTTTTAACAAAAAAGAAACCTGCTGAGGCTGGAGAATTGGATGGACGGATGAACCCCTTCGCTAACTCCTCCTTGAGTTAAGTTTTCATGGCAAGGGATTCAGGTTGTGACAAGGGAAAGATTCTTCCCTGAGGGGGAGTGGAACCAGGAACTAGGTCTATGGCACAGTCTGTGGCACGGTGAGCAGGAAGTTGAGCCGCCTTTTCCTTGTCGAAAGCCTCTAGCAGGTCATGGTACTCAGACGGAATGGTTCTCTCAGTGGATGCCTGCTGCTTAGCTGGGGTAACAATAGAAGCAGTTTTAATCACTTTTTTTCAAACATCGTTTTTGACATGATGCATCCCACCTTAAGATCTTGGCCTCTTTCCAGGATATCACAGGATTGTGTAAATAAAGCCAAGGTAAACCCAGAATCAGATCATGTGTAACTGTAATGACATAAAATGACAATGACATAAAATTGAATGTTCTCTGAATGTAAAGCGCCAATAAGCAGCTGAAGTAGTGGCAAGTTGCACAGATTTCTCAAGTCAGATGGCATGGCCATCTACTGCCTCTACGGTAAGGGGAGAAGAGCAAGGAGTTAATGTGAGTTGCATTCTTCGAGTCAATGAATGCTTTGATGGTAACATCTTCATGATTCACATGACTCACAAAAGTAACAGATATTTCTATAGTGTGAGAAGATAGTTCATTACTCACCACTGTTTTTTGGGCTGCGGGGTGAACTGGACAGATGGAGCGTTGATGGCCTGCCTGACCACAATAGAAGCAAAGCTGGTCATCTCTTCTACGTCTCCTTTACTCAGGAGTAAGGCGTGTCTTTCCCAGTTGCATACGGTCAACTGTTTCATGGGTTCTTGGTTCAGGAAACATGGATCGTGAGGGTCGAGAGCGTGAACGAATTAGATTATCTAGGTGTATGGCAAGCTTTATGAACCGGGCTAGACTCTTTCCCTCATCATGGCAAGCAACTTCTGTCAGAAGTTGATCATCCAATCAGTTTGGGTTGAGAGTGTGTGGAATTTCAGTGCATATTTAGCTGCTGACTCTTTCCCTTGGGTAAGTACCAGTAAACGCTCTCCGGGGCTTTTCCCCTCTGCAGGATGATCAAAGACCTCATGGAAATGCCTCAGGAATGCAGAGAATTCAGTGTACGTCAAGCCCTCCGGTCATCATATTGCTGTTGCCCAGTCTAACGCCTTTCCAGAGAGCAGTGAACACACAAAAGCAGTGCGGCTGGAATCTGTTCGGTACAAAAAAGGTTGTTGATCAATGAAAAGTGAGCATTGTAGCAGAAAACCCTTTACATTTTGCAGGATTTCCATCCTTTCTCCAGGAAGGCAAGACGGGGACTATGGTTAGCGGGGGGTGATGTAACAGATGCAACCGCTCCGGCTACCAGTGATGGACATTAAGCCTGCAGGAACGTCATACGATCTAGCTTCTTTGCTAGTTCCTCTGTCAGAGCGGTTAAATGGGTAATCTGAGTGTGGTGTGCTGACATTTGCGTTGCCTGAGCTGCGAGCCCAGATAACAGGTGCTCAATTGCCGCTGGATCTTGTTGTGGCAAAGTCTTCTGTAACGGACATGGGAAACCAGTGGGATCCATATGCAGCTTTATTTAAACAAACACAGAGTAAACAGGCACAGGTCAACAATGGCAAACAGAAATGGCAGAGGCAAACCAGAATCAGATTCGGGGCACAGGCAAAGTTCGAGGCACGCGGCAGACAAAGGGATATCCATTATTCAGACAAGGGTCGAGGCAGGCAGCAGAAAGTATACATAATCCAATAAACAGTCCAGGTAATCAAGGCATGCAGCAAACAATCAGAAACAGACCAGGGTAATAACAGATATATCCAAAACAGGTAAAACACTCAGAATTGCAACCAGAGGTAAACAAGACTTCACAATGAGACAGAGTTTGTGATGAGCTTATATACGGAGTCCTTGATGAGAGATTGCTTGCAGGTGTGGTGAAAGGGGCGTGGTCAGCCCCAGGCAGTTGACCCATGGGAAATGTAGTTTAAAACCAAATTAGTACTCAGGCGACGGCTCCCGCTGACAGCCAGGAGGAGGCGGTGCGGGAACGTCAGACGTAACAGCTATTAATTGGTTTGTACTTTAAATAATGATATAATAATACTTGAACCTAAAGTCCACTAAAACAATAACTATTTTAGCGTCCACATTAATAAATAAAAAAAGTTAACTAAGCTCACACATACCAAACCAAACCAAAAACCAAAGGAAAAACTAATACGTGAAAGACGTTACCAAGAGTTGAGAGAAGCGTTGAACTGTGTTGAGAGAGTTGTGTTTTTGCACAAGCCCTTTAAATTTGAATTAATTTTGATTGGCTATTAGTTATATAGTTCAGCAGCTGGAAAGAATTGCTCTGAAAGTGATCCAAATGATTTTGTTCTTCTGTATCAGCATAATTGTGTTGTAGACTCTGCTATCCTCCTAAATTTAGAATAATTTGTAAAACTTTATAACTTTACATTTATCATTATCCTTACTGTCCTTGATGTAAACAGTCCTCTACCCTTAATTCTACATTTAGCATGGTTAGCTTTTTATTTCTGCCTGTTTAACCACTAATTCTTGGTAATTTGTATTTATTTGTTGTATTCATAAATACAGTGGGTAAGGAAAGTATTCAGACCCCCTTAAATTTTTCACTCTTTGTTACATTGCAGTCATTTGCTATTTTTTTCCTCATTAATGTACACGCAGTACCCCATACTGACAGAAAAACACAGAATTGTTGACATTTTTGCACATTTATTAAAAAAGAAAAACTGAAATATCACATGGTCCTAAGTATTCAGACCCTTTGCTGTGACACTCATATATTTAACTCAGGTGCTGTCCATTTCTTCTGATCATCCTTGAGATGGTTCTACACCTTTATTTGAGTCTAGCTGTGTTTGATTATACTGATTGGACTTGATTAGGAAAGCCACACATCTGTCTATATAAGACCTTACAGCTCACAGTGCATGTCAGAGCAAATGAGAATCATGAGGTCAAAGGAACTGCCTTTTGACAGAATTGTGGCAAGGCACAGGTCTGGCCAAGGTTACAAAAAAATGTCTGCTGCACTTAAGGTTCCTAAGAGCACAGTGGCCTCCATAATCCTTAAATGGAAGACATTTGGGATGACCAGAACCCTTCCTAGAGCTGGCCGTCCGGCCAAACTGAGTTATCGGGGGAGAAGAGCCTTGGTGAGAGAGGTAAAGAAGAACCCAAAGATCACTGTGGCTGAGCTCCAGAGATGCAGTTGGGAGAAAGTTGTAGAAAGTCAACCATCACCATCACTGCAGCCCTCCACCAGTCGGGGCTTTATGGCAGAGTGGCCCGACGGAAGCCTCTCCTCAGTGCAAGACACATGAAAGCCCGCATGGACTTTGCTAAAAAACACCTGAAGGACTCCAAGATTGTGAGAAATAAGATTCTCTGGACTGAGACCAAGATAGACCTCAGTCTATCTTGAGGTTTAGCAGTCTCTGGACTGAGACCAAGATAGAACTTTTTGGTCTTAATTCTAAGCGGTATGTGTGGAGAAAACCAGGCACTGCTCATCACCTGTCCAATACAGTCCCAACAGTGAAGCATGGTGGTGGCAGCATCATGTTGTGGGGGTGTTTTTCAGCTGCAGGGACAGGACGACTGGTTGCAATCAAGAGAAAGATGAATGCGGCCAGGTACAGGCATATCCTGGACGAAAACCTTCTCCAGAGTGCTCAGGACCTCAGACTGGGCCGAAGGTTCACCTTCCAACAAGACACTGACCCTAAGCACACAGCTAAAATTACGAAGGAGTGGCTTCACAACTCTGTGACTGTTCTTGAATGGCCCAGCCAGAGCCCTGACTTAAACCCAATTGAGCATCTCTGGAGAGACCTGAAAATGGCTGTCCACCAACGTTTACCATCCAACCTGACAGAACTGGAGAGGATCTGCAAGGAGGAATGGCAGAGGATCCCCAAACCCAGGTGTGAAAAACTTGTTGCATCTTTCCCAAAAAGACTCATGGCTGTATTAAATCAAAAGGGTGCTTCTACTACATACAGAGCAAAGGGTCTGAATACTTAGGACCATGTAATATTTCAGTTTTTCTTTTAATAAATCTGCAAAAATGTAAAAAAATCTGTGTTTTTCTGTCAATATAGGGTGCTGTGTGTACATTAATGAGGAAAAAAATGAACTTGATGATGATTTTAGCAAATGGCTGCAATATAACAGTGAAAATTT
>JAZGTK010021659.1:0-10533 GCA_036877625.1 Ambastaia sidthimunki
AACCTGCTTACTCATACTGTGAATATATCGATCTGGTTACAATTGTAGTTTTACAGTTACAGTCTCTAACGTACATCTTGCATACATGTACACACATTCCTAACAGAACTATAAATAAAACTGTCAGATTACAATTGTACACACAATTTAACTTCTATTTAAACTTCTATTCTTACAGATAGTATTGATAATGTACATGGAAGCTTTGAAATAATACCATGTATTATATATTAAAAAGATTTTCCAGTTTTTGTGGTTTCTTTTTATTTCAATATAATTACTTCTTCTTCATTATTATTATTATTATTATTATGTCTGTTTAGTAGACATGCATGCTTTAAAACAATGGAAAACTGAAGTTCTATATAAATAAATTTGAATTGATTGTAGTTATCAGAAAGCAATTGCTGAATTGTTTAAAAGTGCTGGAAATGTACTATTTACTTTCTGTGTGCATAAGCTTTAAAATAACGTTAACGTAACATCTATAAAGGCATCTTGCATTAGTCTGTGCAGTAAGCAGGTTAGCCAGCAGGTGGAGCTGCGGGCTAAATTTGTTAAAGTCTACAGAACTACTTTGTAAGTAGTCCTCCAATGTGTGAGCTCTATGTTTGTGTGTGAGCAACAAAGAAAAAACATAGAACAAATGAACACATCTGCGCACTTTAAAGAATAACTGTATTTAAATAAAGGTTTGATTTGTGAAAGTTGTCATTTGCTAAGTAACATTTAATTAATTAAGCCTTGTTACTGTTTATTTTACCTTTCTCAATTTCTTCACATTCATCAATCTATTGTGGTTATTATTAGTAGTAATATAAGATATAAACAGATATAGCCTCCAGATCTGTGTAAGATTGCTTAATGTCGCCCCCTTGTGTCTCTTTTAAAATTACCAACAGTCTACAGCGGTGGAGTCTTTTAAGTACATTTTGTGTAAAAAATCATGCATACTAAGTATGCATACTCAGTCTGTACATCTTAATTGATATGCTATAATAAAGTTGTCTTAGCTTGTATCACACATATATGGGTGTTATGCTTACCAGGCCACACTGCTCTGTAGAAATCTGTATGAACAAAAACCTGTAACTCCATATTGACTTATTATTATTATTGAGACTTTGCAGAGATTAGCACTAGTGGTGCTCAGTGACTATATCATTCCAACTTCATTCATACTAGTGGAAGATACATTGAATTGGTTCAACACAGAATTGGATTTTTTCATGCTTTTTTAGTTAAAATTATGCAACATTTAATCAATTCCTTTCTAGAAGTGTCTCTCACACTGCGCTGCCTGCAGTTGCAAATTGGGTATAGATGCAGTGTTAAAATATTCAAATCATTGCAAACCATTTGGCAAAGACTGTGTAAACGGGGGAAACCAAAAAAGGCTGCTGTTTTCTCTTGAGGAGAAGAAGTAGACGAAAATAGGGGAACATGTGATTGAGACAGAAGCAAGCAAGCATTGCCCTTAGAGATCAGAGGTTACTTTACCATAGTGCAGAAACCACTCTATAATCAATATGCAGTGCACACATACTGTATATTGCATAATGAATTGATAAACTCCTGCTATTGCAAATATCATATCGCCTCCACATTGGGTAAGTGAATGGATACAGCCTCACAACAACAACCACACTGAACCTCAGCCAATGACGGGGCTAAATTCTGAACACACCCACCAGAGTCACAGCTGGCACACAAAGGCAAGGTCATCGGTGGCTGATGAACTGTGATTGGATGAACTGTGGCAGGTGCACTTGCATCAGTCAGTCACTGTGGTGACAGCATTGGGTTATTATAAGGTTTTGTAAGATTAGGTTGAGTTGGGTGATATATTAGCATAGTATAATAATGCTGATGGGGCTTACTGAGGCAATGATGCAGATGTGCTGCCATTAGTTGCTGACACATGTTGGACTGGTCATAACATGTCTATACATGCAAATTATGTGTATTTATAATGTAACCTTTACAGACATCTATTTACCATACACTTTCCTGGGGCTATATACTGTATTGAATATACCCTAGGCCTTCCCCCTCAACCTAGCTCTCAAACTTGCTGACATTAGATATATTAGTTTATCTATACCTTATTAGATAGAAGTATAGATAAACCTACACACACACACACACACACACAATCAAATCAAGGTAAATTTTCCCAGCAGGTGAATCCATTCACCGGGTCTGTTACAATGTCAGTTCAGATAGTGCGCCGGGCTCCGTTCATGCGAACTAATCTTGCTCTGAGCATTATGGAAATAAAAGCATGCAGGTCTGTCTGGATGAGTTTGTGTATGTGATGGAGAGAGTGATAGAATATGTGCAGTGAAGACTGACAGCTGGCAAACACACTCTCCTCACTTCCACAACTCAATTACAGCAGACAGTTCAGTCCACACAGCCTACAGGCTGGCTGATATTGCAGACAGCACATTTATATATGCAATTATATATACTGTATATATATAATTTAGACAAAGAGTGGCTATTTTGAAAGCTAAAGTATAAGAATTTAGATTTATGTGAACATTTGTCAGTTTTCTGGTATCAAGTATAAAGTACATGAAAATCATACCTACACTGTAATTAACATACTAAATGTTTTAAAGAAAATCTTAAAATGCATAAAGGATTGTGTAACATTTAGGTTAGGAATAACATTACCAAGAATATCATTAGCTTTGTTTAAAAACAACAGCAGTTGTTTAAAAAGGAACAACGGTTCCTTTGAACCATCATTATTGAAAAATGTATGTTTTTGCATCCTTGCAGATACACAAGCACATGTGTGCATGTTTATTGCTTTGGCTGTGTACATTTAATCAGATGAAGTCATATAATTAGATATGTAATAAAGACTGTCTTGCAGTGGCAGAAAGGAGCCATTGGTTGATGATTGTGTGGGGGGCATCTGCAACTTCTCTCTGGCTTGTCTGTGGTGTGGTGATTAAAGGCAGGATTTTGTACATGCCTTGCCGGGGTTAGACTAATGAATTGCACCCCATTGAGCTTAGTCCTATTACAGTGGATCCCTGTTTAAGGCAAAGCTGTAATGTAACACTAAGTCTTTAAGAAATGATCATTGCTTTGCATTACAGCACAGTCACTGTGCTGCCAAAGATCTACTCTGGCTGTTTACACCAGCCCACTCATCTGTCTGTCCATATTACCCTGGACACAAGTACATCTGAGCACCCCGGCAGCTAGCCCACAGCCTGCCTCCAGTCACCGTCATCATTTCCTACTGAGACAGCGGATGTGCGTGTGTGTGTATGTAATTGTGTGTTCTGTTGTTTTTCTGGCTAATCACTGCTGTCTTTCTCTGTATTTTTACTGTGTTGACCATCTATGCACCAAATACATGAAATACATGTTGAAGAACCCATGGAATAGTTTTGTAATACTTTTTTTTCCTTATAGCCTATATCCCATCATTTTTTATATTTTTTTATATATACAGCAGTGTGTATATCTGTCTGCCTGTCTGTCTGTCTGTCCGTCCGTCTATCTATCATCTCTCTCTTTCTCTTTCTCTCTCTTTCTCTCTCTGTCTCTCTCTGTCAGCTCATCTATATATATATAAAGTTTGTCACAGCCTCAGACAGCACGCCTACAGACTGCCACACTGAAGCACTTTGTCAGACTTGTAAACTCCAATCTAATTGTCAACTTCTGGGAGTAAGAACACAGAGTTGTTTTTACTCAATTTTCTGGAAAACCAAATAATGTTTTCGACATACTGTGTCGGTACAATGAGTACTTTCAGCAGTTTTTAAAGTTAGTTGCATCAGATTTGTCAAAGACATTTATGATTTTGGCTGGACAGTACTACAGCCGGGAAACATCTTACTTCACAGAGGCTGCATTCGAAAGCTTAGATAGCTGATTTGTTGCTTCACTGCCCAATCAGGCGGTGACTTTGCAGACAGCGTTTGCACACACAAAGCATCCCCGGAAATAATTTTGGACAGACTTCATAGGCAGCATAATAACTCTTTTGAAATTATATTTGAAATGTAAAAATAGAGCCAAGCGGCTATTTAAAAACTACAATAGTAATTTCTTAGTAGAAGGACAAAAGTTATAGAAACTGAAAATTAGTAAAATATCTATGCTATCTCCAAAATTCAATCAAACGAAGGTGTCTCCAGGAATAGGAAGAAAACTTTGGATTCTGATGTGCCTTGATGCCTTCCTACTTTGGAACGCATTTCTGAGCTTTCTGACGCAGCCTGTTAGTATCATAGACTAAACACCACAAAAGCTATTAAGACACTTTATATAGAATTGTGATTTCTCACTTTCATCCTAATATAAACCTGTCAGAAGTGGTATCTATTTGAACCAAGAGGTCAGGATTTGGCTGGTTAGCATGATCATATTAGCCCCTGCTGGTACATGTTGTAATTATGACATCTGGTTCTAAAAACATATTTATTATATACATAATAACTTGGTTTTTATTGTATTTAGATGTTTTACCAGTAAACAGATTTTTGGCCAATTAAATAAATTCACTGCTGTAACTGTTTACCCTGTACTAAAATTTTTCCCTGTACACAGTGTCCTTGACACTGGAGCCAGAGAATATACAGGAAAAATTAATATGTAATTGAAAGGAAACACGCACACAGAAGACAGAAAAGAGCAGCCGGACAGATTGTGGAGGAGGCAAGACATTGCACGTAATGTATGAGGGAGATCGAGACAGAGAGAGTAAGAGAGAGAGACAGGATAAAGGATCTAACATGTTTAATTAATGATATGAGACCATATTTCTTTTCAGGCTTGGCCAGTGATTTTTTTTCTGTTCTTTATGTCAATCATGGCTGACTAATTTGAGCACAAAGCGGAGGCTTAATCAGCTGAACGTAATAATTGGACATATTTCTGACAGAAAGGGCTGCCCTGCGTGTGTGTCTTTGGCTGCTTTGTGTCGTCTTTGAATGTGTGTGTGTGTGGGTGCCCTCTGTGGGCCCTGCCAGGGATAAATTAGGTGGAAATTGCTGTATGTCTTTAGTGGCAATTAGAGCTCCTCCTGGGGAGTGAAAGCAAGCATTAACTAATAAAGGGAGCATTTTGCTTGCAAATGAGCATTTCTGTTTCTTTTCTTCAATCTGATCAATAATTTCATAAATATCAAAGTTAAATCATGAATAGTATCAGAATGTTCTTGCTGTAGGAAGGGGGTTTGGTTGATCGCCTGCAGTTTAATTAGGAACATGAATAAAATTGTTTAAAACTTTAAACTGTATTTTACAAACAGTTCTGTAGTATTGCCACTGTATGGCGATGCATTTGATATAGTTTTGAAGGAAAATGGTTTAATTTGCCTTTTTACTAGGATACCAAGTATATTATCAACATATTATACAAAGTATATTATTAACATAATTTGATTGAAATACATCATTATCATTATTGTCATTAACATATTCATTATATAACATATTTTTCATTGATGTCAAGTGCAAATTCCACAAAAATGCTTAACAAAAAATGTTAATCCCACAAAAGGTCATGTTGCTTTAAGAGGACAGCTCTCTGCTGTGATTCAGCCAGTCTCCTTGAGGGTGATGAGATGGGATCATGGCTATCTGAGTGAGATGATTTGACCACAGTTTAATCACTTCTCTCTTCAGTGCACTGCTCTGATTCTCCAGGGCTTCTCATGCATTACAGAGGACCAACCAGAGAAGCTACAGGCTCATCAGCTCCTGAACTGATCACATTCATTATCTCCCACAAGCCTGTTTACAATGATACAAGTGTTCCATGCTGTCTATACTGCATAATTACGCTTGCATGCATGCGGGCCTGCAGTTCTAAGCATGTGCATGTGAAAAATTCTGTATGTTTAACCATGTTTAAAGATCTTTAAAATGTTTAAAGAGGTTTAAAGATTGTGATGTGTAAAAAAAAATGACTTTTCAGATTAAACTATTGTGTAGATACATTTTCTGATGAGTTGTTGTTTAAGGTGTTGGGCATCTCACAGAAGTTACTTGACAGTCAAAAATCTAGGTTTGATAAAGGACAGTCTATGGAGGTTGCACTCCTGTCTGCTGTTGAAAACTCCATGTCCAACTCCATGTCATCATTCCTATTTCTTCTTGACCCCTTTGCTGCCTTTGCTACAGTAAAGCACCATATCCTGCTTTCCACCCTCTCCAACCTGGGCATCACTGAAACTGCACTCAACTGGTCCAGCTTGTATACCACATGTAGATTCTTCAGGGTATCCAGCCCAATGACCCCACCATGTTCTCCCAGATCTCACCATAATCTTGAGGTGTTAGACAAGGTGGTTATCATACCATAAAGGTGTTATTTTTTCAAACATGCTGAGGCTTGTAATTACCCAACACAAACATTAAGTAGTTTGAGAAGGAAATCACTAGCATTAGCTCTAAGGAAAGACTGCCACAGACTACACTGTCTTTACATTTGACAGTACACATGCTGGTTTGAAGTGTCGTAATAAGGTCTCTTGCAGGTAACCACTTTCTTTCCCCATAACTTTGCTACACTGTAACACATACCAAACCCTGTTTGTCAACCATTAGTGTTCAGACTGAGTCCAGTATGAATTAGTGGTGATGACAGCAACCTGGCAGATGCCTCAGCAATAGTGAGGGTGAAAAACAGCTCTGACTTACGACCCAGTCGCCTCATTTGCAAGGAGACGTGATCTAGATTGACCCTTGTCCCACCTGGAGTTATTGGTCCAGTCTTTCTGTATCACCCACAGGTCACCATGACAGGTAGGCAGGAGCCTGAGTAAATGTAATGTGTGTGTGTGTGCGTTTCAAAGACATCAATGTAGAAGCATGAGATTTCAGGGCATGACCTTTGTGTCGAGTGTCTTGTGAGTTGAGGGTCTATAAATGAAACTCATGTCAGAGGAAGACATGTTTGTACAAAACCCACCTCTGCTTCAAACTAGCACTATCAGCAAGCTAACTGAGCTTTCTCTTGGTACTGGGCTATCTGGGTGTCATGAGTTTTTGTATCCATCTGTTTTTTATTTTGATAGCTATTGTGTGGAACAATGCTTCCAATGAATCTTGAAAATAAAAAACAAGGCACCTGGGGTTGAAATTTTCATTGATTTTTTTTCACAGTTTTTGTTCACATTACTTTGTTTCGTATACTGTATTGTATATTGTATCGTATACTGTATCATATTGTATTCTCTGCCATTTGTCACCACACCCACACCTCATTTTCATTTCTGCATTTCTTGCAAACTCTCTTTTTTTCATTTCTGCATTTCTTGCAAACTCTTTTTTTCTTTATTTCATGCCTTTCCACCAATGGGGTGCTACATTTTGAGCATTGATTTATAAACTGCTAGCTTTCTACATCTCTGCTAGATTATACTGAGTAAAGGCAAGGCTGTGACCCCCCGGCAATCCCGTAAATAAGAGCCTACTGTAGCTTTAGATGGAAGTTCATAATCTTAAATCATACTCTGCTGTAGGACTACAAGTTTCAGACACATTGTCTGCCATTGGTCAAAAAATATAGTCCTGCCACAAAATCCTGTCATTTATTTTATTCAGTGATGTTATATTAAAGCCAGTCAGTCAATTCAAATAAACAGATTGCAGTTTTATTTGCTGCCATACAGAATGTCATTTTTGACAGAAGCATCAGCTGAATGGCACAGCCAGTGTTGTGTTTATGGCTATGAGTTAGATAAAGCAAAATAACATTAGGTTTCCAACAGAGTCTCTTAAGGCAAGTCAGTGAACTCAGTGACCATTCTGGCCATCTTTCCAGGAAGCTTATTTCTATATAATGGCAATTGGCAAATACAGGCACTATCGAGACCACAACCTCCAGATCTTTTTTGGACAACTTTATGCCTCAATTACATATATCATCATACCAATTAAATCTGACCAGAACAGCATAAAAACATTTGCTTTGTGCAGTGGTCTGTGTCCTGGTTATTCTCTGTGTTGTTTCTAAGTGAAACCCAACACCACAATGACTCCAGTGGGACTGTTCTTGCAATTAGTACACTGCACGCTACAAAGAGTCACCTAATATAATGAGGATCCTGTAATGAGCAAAACATTGTAACACAAGTCTTAGGAATTTTTGTGCAAGGAATTTTGCTTATATTAATATAAAATGGGAATCCATTTACACATTAATCTAATATATTTCTCCTCTAGAATTTTTATCTTAAAAACTTCTCAAACTGCTGATATTTGTTATGATACCACAGTCTATCATGAAATGTCAAATATCTGTATTGGGATATATATTTAAATATGAACTCAAACATTTTATTTCCAAAACCAAATTAGCTGATCTTAAAATAATGTTATAACTCCATACTCTTACTCTATAAACCGTGATCTAATTTGTGTCTTTTTTAATAATATTTTTTAAAAGAAACAGTGGAAAGAAAGTTTATACTCATTTGGATTCCTGATCAATGAAAAAGCAATCTGTGGGTCACTACAGGGTTTGCTGTTCACAGACTTTCATAAGTACCAATAAAACCTAATTCCGTTTAGGTAATAAATGAGCTGTTTTAAACACTTGAAACACTTAGTTCTCTTAAATCCCATTTAAAACACTTGGTATATTCATTAAGGATATTGACCATGAACCCTCCAGGGCTTTACACAGACATACAGGTCATGTGGTCACTGGATTGATTACTGTGGATGTCATGTGTCTCAACAAAACCACTAAACACTGAAATTTTCACATTCTTTCTCTCACTTAATCTGTCTTTCAGCCTTTACCCTAAACTTCCTTTACCCTCCCTGAGTCAAGCTCTCTGTTTTTAATCTTACCCATAATGCTTTCCAAAACATCTCATTCTCATCCATTTGTGACACGCTGGCTCCCATGTTGCTACTTATATACTTTTCTCACATCACTTTTTATTTCCAGATTGTCCACACTGCAAAAAATCCTTTTCTTAATCTGTATTTTTGTCTTGTTTTCTAGTAAACATATTCAACCCTCCCTTAAACAAGATGAATTTACTTAAAGCAAATGTAATTAAAGCAAACATAAATTTGGCTTGTATTTTTAGAATATTGTTCATGTAATTTGTTAGTTGTTTGATTCCCTAGGAACATGCATACAAACCAAATGCAAAAATGTAGCCTTAAAAAATACAATGGGCCAAGAAAAATGCAAAATTGCATCTCAAAAAAATATTTTGGATGTTCTGATATACAAAAATACTAATTGAGACACTTTGTTTTTGCTTTTAAGTGTTTCCAGCTTTTTAAAATTTTCTTAGCTGTAAATGCTATTTATCTTCTTTGACCTTTCTCCAAACTTTACTCTGTCAGGGCAGAATATTTACATAGTGCTCAAGCACCGGAGACAGGAAGTGTAAGAGAGAGACAGAGTATGTGCTCTGAGAGAGGAATGAGCTGGTGTTCTAAACCACTGTCATGTAGGGTGAAATATATCCGGTTTGAAAATCAAAGCTCTGTACACTGAGTTAAACAAACTTAATCCCATGACCACTGTAGATTTGTACAAAAAGGGCGAATACAAAAAAGTATGTAGTGACCGCAACGGGAGCACTCATTAGCACCTCTAAAGACTCACATCTTTCACAGTGTAATGGGCTTGGAACAAATCCTGTAAGTTTAGTTTGTACAGTATGAAAACTTTATGGATTTCATTTTATATGTAAACTAGGTGTGTATCATCACATTCTTGTTTACGTGTGTGAGAAGTTTATAGCAATGAATCAAAACTGCTGGGTTTGTTTGTGCTGCAATTACTGTAATATACACTTTCCTCAGGTTCCTCTACTTAAGGTTAAAAGCATCAGCACAGTCAGTGGTTGACAGCTTTGTCATTTAAACCACAGTGGGTACACACACACATTAAAAACCTGAATGGTTTGTCACAGCCCCGCTTCAGTGATTAGAACTTTCGTTAAATGACTGTCTTCCCTCCACGCATGTAATTATGCTTTTGGTCATATTTATGACTAACTTTAACCTGTCTGCTGTTGGCATCCACATTAATTAGAAAATGAGCAACTGTGTGCAAAGCATTGTGGGTACTGACAGGGACAGCGTCGTGTCACTGTAAAAGCGAATTACTGCCCAATTAAGAGGGAATGAGAGGATAGATAAGACAAGCTCAATGTAAGATTACTCATCTCCCTGATGAACAAGTTCTCACAAAATCTTGCACTTATACAACAGGTGAATTTATCTTCCACACAGAGTGGTTGAGTTCAGTTAAGCATGTGGTGCAATCTACTTCTTGTTGTGAACTGCCTGTTCAGACATCAAATGTGGCAAGCTTGAGTCATGTAGTGTGCACTAGACTTCCAAGAGGAAGAGCGTGGAGGATAGGGCAGTTGAGTTTTTATGGCTGGTACCTCCCCACTTGAAGTCATCTGGGCCTCCTCCAGCTGGAACTCAGGGGCCTTACATGGGCTCTCACACACTGTTTATACTTGTCAATACATTTTAATTGGATAAGAGGTAAATCCAAGTCTGCCATGCCAAG
>JAZGTK010021660.1:0-10533 GCA_036877625.1 Ambastaia sidthimunki
AAAGAATCAAAAGTGTTGACACTTCAACATTGATCTGCCCATCCCTACAGCTCACCCATTAACAGGTAATAGAATAAAGATTTTTTTTGCTGAATGTTTTTGCTGAATTTGTCAGAATCATTTTGATAATTCCTCTTCTTTTGTTTCAGGAAAATGGAACAAAAATATCGATGAATCAATCTGTACTATACAGATTTTGTGTAGTGCACCCAGACATGCTTTCTGGAATAAAAATGGCTATGAGCATCTAAGGCTAAAAAATATGAGCATGACTAATGCATGACTAATGCAAAAACCAATGGTATGAATCCAAAGCATTTTCCAGTGCATTCAATGTATATATTGTCAACACTGGACAGAAAACTGCCTTTCTGTCTGTATTTTAATTTCAGACCCAGTTTTTAATACATGGAGAAGTAGCGTAAAATAAACTGAAAATTCAAAAATATAACAGACTTCAATTTAAAACATATGGACTGATAATCATCGACAATCATAATTCAAAGAGTAGAAGCTTTCACATATTGCTTGTAAAAGCCAGACTTTAACAGCTGAACTTCCACTATCTGTTTTACTATGAAACAACTGTGCCACAAAGACAGAATCCAATAGGTGGGAGGACAAGAGAAACATCCCAATTTTGTGAGATCGGATTTTAAGATAAAACAGTGGATGGATTTGCTTAGCCAAGGGTTGGCTGTGGCCCCTTTTCCTCGTATTTCTGAACGGCAGCCAATGCATTCCATTATCTGTTTTGAGGTTCCACTGATCAGGGAAAGAAGATTGTTGGCAGTGGTTCCACCTCCAGTATTTTGTATCACAGCCCGCAAAATATGAGTGCCTCCAATTTGTTTGTGGTGAGTGGTATGTGGTATCATAAAACGCTTCAGGCATCTGGATGGAGGACATTGTTAGAGCAGAGCACATGGATATGTAAAGAACCCACAAATAGGGGGAATTGCTGGGCATGATTATACACAAAGATTTTTGCAGATAGAAGAAAAGCATTAAGGTAAAACACTAAGGTAAAACGCACCCTGGTGTTCCTTACTACGGCAGAAACATTTTACAGTTTTTTACGGCAGACACTTTTTACTGCACTGAAAAAGAGAATTGTTAAACCAGCTTAAATTGCTTCAGTTGGTAACATACAAAAATGGAATTTATCCAAATTAATATTAAGGGTGGAAAACTGTCCACGATTGACTATTTTTGAGCGTACACAACAACACTAGTTGGCACAACTTAATTTTTAAGAGTACTAAACTTTTTAATCTGCAGCATAAACATAACATTTTAATTTAAGAATATTTCTGACTGAAGTGAAAAAGTTATCTCGCTCAACTCATCTTTAACTCAATAGATAAAGAGCAGACAAATAAAGGTATAAAAAAACGCCAAATGTACTTTACTTATATATTAAACCATTCTAAAGATCTTCACTAAACCTACAAGAAACCTTCGTATCTTATGACTTTGATTGTCTTTGTTGTCTGTCTCTATTGTTTGTGCTAAAAATTATTTTCTGTAAAGCTACTTTGAAACAATGCAAAATTGTAAAAAGTGATTTAGAAAATTTGAATTCTAGCTAAATTTATTTGATTGAGTGATTTTAATTATTTGGAATAATCAATGTGCAATTCTTTCATAGAGCAAACATGCCTCCTTATCTGACCCAAACACAATCACGAACTGAACGAGGGTGCAAATTATGTCTCACTGTCTTGCTATATGGGCTTGAAGAAACAGGCAAAGACTTCTTTGAATGAAAAATAAATCCTAATGTTTTGATGTTCATTGCTGACATGTTTTATGATTAACATTACTATAGCTATTCTATCATAAAATATAATTTAAATATTGAATCTTGAACCCTTGAACTTTTCAAATGAAAAATCACATTTTCAAATGTTATGTTGAGGTGGAGAGATCTTGGAAGAAGTTGTATTTCTCTCATTCTCTGGATTAATGGGGAATTTACGTAAATGTGGAGGAAATGTGAGACCGCGGAAATGTGGGGGTGCCTCCTGTTAACAAGATGTTTGTGGACAATCTCTCAGTTGACGAAGCTTCATTACTGCAGGATGACTTTAGGTCTCATTGTATCTGAATAGCAGGGTATATGAGACAGCAGGTTAGGCTGCTGCTGGGCTGCATACAATGGTCATATTATAGCCATACCAAACCAACCTGCTCAGGGACTTGGCTGGGACCATAGTTTCAAGTGATTGGAGCTGGAGTCTTAAGGGTCGAGTTAAGAGCTGAGTCCAATATGGGCTGTCTTCTTCCCTGAAGCTCTCTACACTGGAAGACTGCCTAGAGGGTAGAGTCTCCCATGGTGTAATGGTCGATCTGTCTGTCATTGTTGAACACGGGGCTTAAATCCCTTCTCTAGCAACTCCTTCGGGGCTGGGAGGGAGTTTCCACCCTCTTGGTGATATTATATGGAGTTTGTTATATTATTCTGCAGCCAACATTGGTAGAGTTGTGCTAGCTCTTTATGGGCTATGGGCCTCCTGGGTCCCAGAGCTCCATTAAACAACAACAGTTTTGATTTCTGGCCCTAGGGCAACTGTGGAATAGCATTTCCCATAGTGTAGTTCGGAAGGCGTTCCCCATATTGTCAAATGAGATGCAGTGTCTCGGTCCATTTCTCTGAAAACCGAGATTACATATGTAACCAAGAGATGTTTTCAATAGTGTTATGGGACAATGTGGTAAAGCAGTAATTTTCCACTGTCTCTGGTATAATGACATTGATTAAATTTGTGCTGGTAAGATGAGGTTGCACTGAGCATTGAGAAAGCAACGAAGATTATTCAATAACTTCTACTCATTTGATTTACTTTTTTACAATTACTACTCATCACTTTGTCTCCTGCCTGCTGTTTTCCCCCTACATCTCTGAATCTGTCTAGAGTGGAGTGTTAACTCTCAACAGTTGACTATCTTTGATTAACATACAAAATCATTTCTTTAAAGAAAACTCTAGTTAGACCTATTTTAAGGCCTAGTGAACCAGACCTCAACCAATGAACCGTGTTTGAATCTATAAAATGCCTACCTCATGCGCCATTTCTATGTCTCTCAGGGACAGTCAAGGTGAATGAATCTACTACAGTTTTAGCCAGAGTGATTAAAAAACTGTTAATCTTGTAATAGGCTTTCATTCTGCTCAGAAAACCTATTAACTGACAGTAAAATAGGTCTATAATATTTTCAGTCATTGACCATTCCGGTTCTTTATTGGCTACTCTTTTCTTTTCTTTGCTCAGTGTGACAGAAATAGATTTTGATGGGCTGCTAGGATGAGCTAAATGTTCAATGTATTCTCTAAGTGCAGCAGGTTAACAGTGTATTTGTTAAATCTTGATAGGTTTTATGGGCATAATCCCTATAGGATAAGGGCATAAATGCATATTTCTTGTTTAGACGCATTGATTTTTAATCAAGGCACAGGTTCAAACTGACAGTTTGGAGCAAAAATGTAAGAAACAACAAGCAGCTGAAATTCTGCAAAGAAACTAATATCTTTATTAGGATATCTTTATTAGGAAATCTTTATTAGGATAGTAATTAGGCAATATCACAGTGCTAATACTGTATATGTCATAACACTTGCAGAGTTGTTTGATATTGAATAGGACAAGGATGGTTTCAGTATTCAGTATGATTGTGGGTGTGATATTTATGTCTATCGTATTTGTTTTTTGATTTATACTTAATGAATTTAATAAATTCTATTTTTGTTATATCGGATCTGTGTGTGCATGCCATAACTTTAAACGGTGATGTTATGCTTTTAATACCACAGAATACTTAAGTCTTTATGTCATACATTTCTAATTTTACCAATATTATTTTACCAAACACATTTTCTGTGTTTTCTATTGTTTATTAAAGGTCCTCACACATTTAATTAAGATTATTGTCATGGAAAATCATCTATGAAAAGCTCTGGCAACAATGTCTAAACCAAGGGCAGTGTGAACCATATTCTATTAGAAAGAGTCTACCCTGAGCATCTTAATGTCTTCTTGTTTTTCTTCATTCTCCACCACACCATGTCTAGACACGCTATGCACAGATCTGTATTTTAAAATAAGCTGACAGAGTTCTGTTAAAAACAATTTTACACACATATTCTGGTTATATAACATGTTTTATGTTTTGTTCCATTAGCCCATTCACTATTCTCTTTGCTTAGATAACAATAAGACCCTTTGTGAGGTCAATGGATTACATTAGGTGCCAACTAAAGATTTATGTTCAAAAAAAGGTTTCAAAGGTTAGAAGAAAACGTTGTGTCTTTAATCTTGGCTCTGTTGGAAAAAAAGAAGCCATGATAACGTGATATGTGTGCACATACACACAAACTATTGCATTTTAAATTTCCTTTCCTGTAAGAGACTTACAGTACATTCAATACATTTTGTCAGTATGTGTGCAAATTGTTTTCATTTGATAGACAGTGCATTCAAAATATACATTTAGCCATTTTTGTGTTTCCTGGGAAATCGATTTCGTGACCTTGCAGTTGTTAGCGACATGCTCTACCAGCTGAGCTACAGGAACATATAAATGCTTAACATGATTTTCACAGGAAGGACATATTCCTGTATCAATATCCTTGTTTGTCTGAAACAACACTGGTTAGGTTTAGGCTTAAGCTTGGGGTTAGGTGCTTGAAAAACATTCATAGTATTTGATTAATTTCATGGCAAATTTTCTGCAGGTAAAAACTTATGCTGTGGCAGAAAATAACACATAGAAACTGTGACACATATAAAGATCTTATATATAAGATACTCTACCAGAATAATACTTTTACCACCGCAACACGCGTTTGTGTCTTACATGCTATTCGTATACTCTGTTTATTACTTTTTATCATCCGTATCTCCTAATACATATTTATTCTGTAAAGCACTGTGTAAACAATTTAAATGCACATATTGAAAGCCACAAGCCAGTAATATTCCATTATTTCCAGCCAGTGAAATCAGGCAGTCAATGCGAAACATACATGTTCACTGCTGCAGACGAAATGTGCCAATCGCTCAATAACCCATTTTTTAAATGTGGCTTTAAATGTAATACCAGTGTTGTTGTCATTTCTGTATGACTGAATCAGCAGTGTTTAAAAAAATAACATTCGGAATATATTTATTTACTTATATACTTATATTTATGCTTCATCTTAAAACTGCCTTCATCTTAAAACAACTGCCTGCTGCCTAATTTTTGCATTAAATTGAGCATTTTCCAATTTTTTACATTTACATTTATTCATTTGGCAGACGCTTTTATCCAAAGCGACTTACAGTAAATTCAAGGTATACATTTTTACTTCTTCTGCTAGGCTGTTAGTACCACAATCCCTTACATGTGCCTTTAGCTCATTTCACATAAGAATTACAAACTCCCAATCTGAAAACTATGGATATATGGAGGACTAACTGATGTGTTAAACCACCTGATAATGGCTAAAAAGGGTATATACCTTTATTTTATCACCCTTCTTCCTCCTACATCTTCCTTCTTCACCACCTTTATCCACTCCTTCTCCTTCCACCCCATCTTCCCCACCCTTCTCTTACCTCCTCATCCTTTTTTCTTTCAAACCATCAACCTACAAACCTTTCTTTTCTCTTCCAGAACACACCCGCTACCTTCTCACTCTCTGTGTTTTCTACTGCTACATTTCCACAAATGTGCTCCTGTGGCCTTAATAGTTACAATAAGGGTATTATTATGAGAGCAATAAAATGCAAATTCCAGCAAGAGAAAACTGACACAAAATGCATCATTATTTGTCATCTGGCGAAGCTGACAAATAAATGGGGACATCTTGTTATATGTGACTCAGAGAAGGATTAATCATTGTTCATTTACATGTATACTACTGACATTCTAACAGTACAAAGCCGGCTTAAAACCATTCCATTGATTTAAAGCAAAGCATACTTCACACACTGTAATTGCAGTTCTAAGGTGTCAGGTGGCAAACCCATTGCAATGACACTCAGTTCAACTGGAACCTCTATTAGGACTTGCTTTCTGAACTTAATACATTTTGGGTGTAAAAATGTCTTAGTAAGGTAAAGTAAGGTAAACTTATCATGCTTAATTTGTGTAAAACAAATTAAGCATGACGTGTGTTCAAAACCAACAGTTAATGTTGTGCATGTTTCTTAAAGGGTGCTAAAGAGATAAAAGTCAGATGGAAGCCTTGTTTCGGATCATATACATCACAAAACCTGGATAAGGATTATTGCACTATAATAATGATACAAATGAGGTAAGCCTGTTTTCAAAATAAAGGTTATTTGTGGTACATATATTAATTCATAAATTTTGATATTTTATTTTGTGTCTTTCTTTGTTAGTTTTTTTTCAATGAAATATAAACTGAGTGTAACTTTTTTTTATGTTTTAGAAAAACATTTACTTCTATTTTTAATGCTTAACTTACTACTAGCGGATGACTGCCTGTTTTGTAAACTTGTACAGCTGCAGTCAAATGTTTTCATACACCTTGAAGAACCTTCATATTGTTAATAATTTAAAAAAGAGGTTGAATTAAAAAAAGTTTGAGCTGTTTGTTTTTTATTTAGATGCCTATTTGTTAGAGAGATGTTTGCATATAGTCCACAAAACACATAATAATGATTTTACAAAATATGGGAAGTACTTTCAAGCTACAACGGAACATGTGACATGTCTGAAGGTTTTTTTCTAAAAAGAAGTGGGTAATATTTCCCCATGAAACATATTTAAGGCCATAAGGAGAATGCAATGGTGACAGACGCAATATCTAGTTCTTTCTCATCCTGGTGCTGCTTGATTTTTTGGACGATTTATTTGTTGCGGTCCACACTGTGGTCCAGTGTGATGCTCCAAACCATCCTTTTTCTGACACCTGAATCATACATAAGATTACAGAAAGATTATTCTCGTTAGCTTTTTCTTTTTATTTGTAAAGTTTAAGGAAAGAGAGCATCCTATTGACATCTGCTGGATCTCCACAAAGTCCACAAAGTCATGCATTGTTCAATAAATGCCATTTATTAAACTTTTTTAAAACCATGAGTGTTAAAAATTGACATTCATACAGTGTGCATAAGCAACACTTTGGTCAGTGTTGACTGAACACGAGCAAAGATGGACCTGCATGTGCCTCAGAAAAGTGTTAACACTCACAGCGTTACATCTCGCAACTTTTCACAGAAAAGTGCCTTGCTGTTTAAAATGATAGTGTTTCCGATTTCCATCAATAGAGACAGCAAGCATGTTTGGACTGCATGCTGGACGTGTGAATGACTCCTCCTGACGATTTTAAGAAATTAGTAATAATATTTAAAAATATGTTGCAAAAAAAGCCCCCTTTTCATGCATAGTAATGAGGGTCATGGGCAATCACAAATATGGGCTGGTACTTCTACAGGCAGCAGTCGAAATGTGTAACAAAGAATTTGAATTTAAAACACATACACGGCTCCAGGAGGACCTCAATCATAACTCCTGTGAGTTGTGAGTCTCATCCGTAATCAGTAGCTCGTTTGAGACGCACCTCACGGGAAATAGCCAGAAGAGAAGTAAAATAAGTGCGGTTAAGATGGTAAGTTTTTACTTCTCTTTTCTCATAAGATCAGCTGCTTTCAAGAAAAAGACACTGTGTGATTTACGGTTATGTTTTCGTGACATACGCTCAAGAATTTCCGTAAAAGTCTTTCCACTAAACCACAGTAATCGCAGAATTCATCTAATGTAATTGTTTATGGTGGTATTGTTAAAGGTTTTGAAAACAGCTTGCGAGTTTGTTTAAGTTTTCTTTTGGTGCTTGTAATAAATTATACTCAGTAAATGATTTTTGTGGTGCTTTTAAAATAGTTTTGTTTTGAAATAGTTCACAGTTTTGAAAAATATAAAATTAATATAATAAAAAATTATTATTTTGATCTTTTAATTAAAATGTCATTGTAGTAATTATAGTAATTTTTTTGTCCATTTAATAAAACTAAAAAAGTTTGATTGTTTTAAGATTGTTTTAAGATTGATGAGAGTCTTCTTTTTAATGTTTTCTGTGCCACCCCAGAGTAATTGCTGACAGTCCGCCAACTTGGTGATCTGTTAGTGACTTTTCACACCCACTAAGTGACATTTTTTGACAAAAGTGACTAGCAACAAATCTAGTGACTTTTTAGACAAACCTTATACCCAGACGGAGGCTGTGTGCTGTATGAGGGAAACAAAAAAGGAAGACGCTTCTAATATTCTTTATAATGATCATTTTACATGTAGCTATCTGTAATCACTGCACAGCTGCTGTCTTTAAATGATGTTTATGGTGTTTTTGTCAGATTTATGAATCAGGATTTTGGCATAGCAGCAGCTGTGTGACTGCTAAATGACTTCTGGTTCAGTGACTATATTTCACTTGTTGTTCCAATGCCTGATGACAGAAACTGAAAATATGTGAATGAGAACAGCTTTGTTGAGCATTTGACTGTGTTAAAATATAATATGTAAACACGGAACACGGAAGTAAAATTACCAAATATTTGTTGTGGTCTCCTCTTAGTCCTCTTAGTACAAAACAGTGTCATGGATCTGCCAGGCTCTTTCCTCAACCAATCACCAGCCACCAATCAGCACAAGCACAGCATCAAGTCCCTTTCCTATTTAATCACCACACACCAGCTCACATGATTCACATCACTCATCACCTCACCACATATAAACACTCAACGAGCCAGCACTCACTGTCCTGTCTTGTTTTATGAAAAGGACTACCTGCCTGTGAGTGTTCCTGTGAGTGCTACAATAGTGTCCCTTGTTGAGTTTCCTTGCCCCCTTTGCCTTCCGCACTCCAGACCTGTGGATAATACCCACCAGTTACTTGTTACTCACCAGTATACTGCCGAATATCCAACTTAGTGTGTGCAGCCATCTTGTCCACTCTCTCTAGTGATGGTGAAGTAAAGCTTTTTTGAACCAGCAAAGCTTTCAACACAATGATTAATTTGGAAAGTGGTTCATTACTCAAAGCTTTTTGAATCAGAGCTCTCTGCCATGTTGCATGTTCCAGCGATCTCCAGTATTATCCATCTTTGAGTTTCTCTTGTGTGTTCCCCACTCCAAACCTGTGGATAAAATCCAGATGAATAGCAGTTTTATCAGTCTATCTAATGTCAGCCTAAGTACTGGGACAGTTGCTCACAAGAAGTGATCAGCTATGTGCACTATTTGTCCACACATTAAAAGCAGGGAATGTGTAGTATCAGTTTTGTCCAGTGCTTCTGCAGTCTGAATCTTTTGTTTGGTGTGAACACGCAGACCAAAATGAAAATGAGTGAGCTGACTCTGACAGAAAAGCAGAGGAAAATGTGACCATCCGTACATTTGCCTTGCATTCACTTTTTTTTAAATCATAAACAAGTTTTGACTCTACAGCAAACAGAGCATTTGTTCCGTAACTGTCCCAATACTTGATATACCAATACTTTCTACAGTTGCCCTTCTGGGTCTTTGTTACTTGTAAGTTACTTCCCCTTGAGTAGTAGTGAGTAGTAGTGGGTAAAGGTAAAGTTATAAATAGTTAAGTTCATGAAATATCACTTAGTGTCTTGTAAGTAGATACTAGTGACCAATAGTCAGTTAAAGTCACAGTGAAATTAATGTTGAGTTAATGAAAAACCAACAGGACACTAATAAGTAATTTGCTTTAAAAAAATTTTTAGAGCTTTCTTGGCTCTCTTGCTTGTAAGCTTTTGTCAGCACTTCTTAGCTCTTCTTCAAACTTTAGGTCCATCATGTGAATGTATATCAACACACTGACAGACAGACAAACAGACATGGCTCTTAAAAGTACTGCTGGGTTTGTTGTAAAAAGATGGATGGATGATAGTGCTAAAAGTGCTGTTGGGTTAGTTACATGAAACAGGTTAAAATGTATTATTAAATGTTCCCATTAACAAGTGACTGTATATAGTTTTAAAATAGTAAGTTATCTAATTGAATTTGTTTTAAAGATTGTTTAACATCTAAACTTATTTTTCACATGTTGTGTTTTGATCAGAAAGGTTTATAGGGATGCAGAAGGAGCTTCACCATACTTTAGTTTTTGGCACTTTGGGAGTGAGAATAGATTGGCATAACTGTTGTTCATAACATTTCAAACAAACAATGAATTTGCTAGAAACATCTGTGGTTGAATAAATATTTTAAATGTTAAATGATACAGTACATTAGGATGCAAATTGAGATGCAAATTGATGTCAGACACAGAGACTGACATCAGAACTGTGATTAAAATACGGCAATTTAGCAATGTCAGATATTTCACTAACCTTTTAATCTATTAGGATTATTTTACCATTTGTTTCAATGATTGTGCTCACTGGCTGCTGATTAACCAATCACTTACCAGAAGCGGCTCCTTTCATCATCAAATCATATTTAAATTATAATTATAAATATAACCATTTATTGACCCTTGTTTGTCCAGAGGTGTTAAACTGTCCACTGTTC
>JAZGTK010021662.1:0-10533 GCA_036877625.1 Ambastaia sidthimunki
TGAAAGTTTGTTTTTCAGTATTAAATGGTTCAAGTTTCAATCCAGCTGGCAATAAGAGTTTTTGGAACTAAATTGGGCAGAACCTGCAGTTGATATCAAAACAATGTCCAAAAAGTAAACAAAACTAGACAAAATATAACAATAAAAATATATAATTCTCCTTTGTGTATAACTTGCATTTCTTGTGTATATAATTAATTTTACATTTAAAAAAACTGTTACTGTTAACACCTGTAGAATATGAGCAATGTAGCAGCATGGGCAATCACATGATAAACACAACGCTTTCAAATTTGTTTATCTTTGCAATAAAAAGATATTTGTTGTGCATAGTCCCAAAAGCACAAGGCACACAAAAATGCAAGCTGTGTGTTTTTGACACAGTCAACTAAGGGCCAATTAAACTTGTGCTTTCTTGTGCTTTGCTTTGTTGGAATGCTCATCTGTGTCTTTCCGTTTCTTGTCCTTTGCATCCCACAATGCATTTCTCACAAACCGAGATGCTGCGTCTGTGTTGAGACGGGCAGCTTTTCTTTTGTCTGTGATCTCCTTCACTTTGTTCATATACGTCCTGATTCTTTCCTGTGAGGTGAAAGAAACTTCATTAGTTTCTGAACTACCATTATTAACAACTGTACAGCAAGCACACTGTATAAACCATAAAGTCATGTCTTCTAAAAGTAGTAACGTCACAATATATCTTTATTAAAAAGGAATGTTCTGGTTTTATATAAAGCATTTAAGCCTTGTATCTAGACAAAAACACCAATACATGAATTGCATTGGTGACGATTTTCTGTTTTTAAACTTAAAATAGGCCTTTGTCCTTCCATGCTAAGTGTTATTGTAACCACCTGTCTATTAAGCTAACTTTGTATTGAAGCCAGAAGATTCCTTCGAGTGGAATAATAAGGTTTTACAGTTTTGCACAATCCTCTCTTACCAATTCTTGTTTGATGCCATGTTCTTTTGGATTGACTCCTTGTGTCACCAAATACACTACGAAAAAAGTTAATCTTATCATAAACTATAAAAACTTTTTTATAACACAATAAGTATTACATTTTAAAGACTTACTCCAGAACATTGAGTTAAGACCATATGCAGACATCAGATCCAATTTAGCTTGATCAAGAGGATCCAACTTGAACAAAGTACAAACATATAAAGTATCATAAAAACCTATTAATAAGTGACAGGTCATATCATCTATGAGCCTTTGTGAATTTGCTCCTGCTTACTTTAAGCAGATGGCTGCTTCTGGATACAGACACAAGAGTCTGGACCATATTCTGAATAGAGTTCACAGAGGAATCGAAATCATTGAGGTTTTCCTCAATTTCAGTGGGATAATCCTCTGCTGGACATTCATCAGCCATTGTCTGTCAACAAATTGAAAACATAAGAATGTTTGTTTTTATATAAATCTCTTCTGTGGTACATCAGGGTTCCCACGACCATGATTTTCCAGGTCTGGAAATCACAATTTTATAAATTCCTATTATTTTCAGGTTTTTCATGACCCTGGGATCTGCAGTACAGTAAATGCATGAGCGGATGAGAGATGTTTGTAGGTACAGATGTAAACCCCCAAATGTATATTGATTTATGCCTTATATTATGATTAATGGTTTATATTATGTAATATTAAAGTAATATTAAGAATATTCAACGAACGTCCACGGATTAAATAATAACCCCAGTATGGAGACTTTTAACTAACTGCATCCACGTGTGATGTAAACAGGGTTATAGCATCACATTTAGTGATCCCACCTACAATTAAACGAGAATCGCACACGGGAAAGCGACCTAACTTTATTTACATTAATAAAAAACTACTAGCTATGTGTTTGTTTAATGTGATTTAAAACCTCTCACCTACAATCACTCCACTCCTGCCTATATGAGCACAAAAACATCCAGCGGACTTCAAAATAAAAGCAATGACTCTTAAGATAAAAGGATAAATAGAGCATAAAGCATTTAACTGTATAAAACCTGTATAAAATGTTTTAACAGTACGTGTTTATACATTTATTACAACAAACAGTTAAAGTTAAATAAAAAAGATAAATTATTGCTCGGTTTAGCAAATAACATATTGATTATTCACATTCTTTAATAAATAAAAAATTTCAAAATGAAAGTTCAAAATGCGCAAAAGTTGTTAAAATTAATTCAATTCAATGGAGTTGTATTCCTTTAGCGCTTTTCACTATTTTGTATTGTTGCAAAGCAGCCCTACAGAAAATATATTTTGGATAAAAACAGTAAAGATATAAAGAAAACCAGTGAAGCTATACAGAGAATACATTTTAGCAGAAAAACTGTTTTTTTTATTATGTTTTATTTTCGCGTTCAGTCTAACTGCCATACAGGACTTTTAACATGTTATGGTACTTTTAATTTGAAATTGTGACAAAGTTTGGTAACTATTACCATTTCCTAGTACACTAACGGACTGTGTTGTGTACTACTGCTCAGATACTTGGTATCATGCTTAGCTGGTTATCATGGACTAAGATAAGGTGTGTTGTTATTGTCTGTCTTTGTCAGGCAGACATGAGAAAGATACATTTACTTTAAATCAAGCTATTGGTGAGTATCTATATTTAAAAGGACAAGCGCTAATGGTGTTTTAATTTTAGAAGAATAATTTAATGTGTTAAGGAATGTCATATACAGTCACCTGATCATGATATCACAGTAAATAAAACACTTTGATTTATATTGTAAATATCAACCTGTTATCCAAAACAGCTCTTTCTTTCTGCTTTGTAGTTTATTGTTTTTTAAAAACTTTCTAAATGTAAACCTAGTTCCTTTACTTGCCAATGTAGGTTTTTTTTGTTTGACGTTATTATTTTTGTTGCACATGTAAACGCGCTGGACACTTCAGTCTGCCTTGTCTTTACCTTGGCATTATATAAACACTTCTGTTTAATGTCACAAATAACAGGGGCTCTGTCTCAAAACCTAGTAAGCTACTTTCTTGGACATCAAATTATGGCAAATCAGTGTTAAATTGTGATGTGACGTCAGTAGAAGGGGGTCTGTGTTTTCCTAGGCAACTCTATGTCTTTGTGTCTTGTGTCATGTGAGTGAGAACCCTAAGCAGAACACAGAAGCATGTGAGAGATGCATTTAAAACATCAGCAGTTTTAGGATTGCTTGAATGATGCATGTGCTGCAGATAGAGAGAGAGAGAGATTGTGCCTCATAACACACTTCTGTTCTCTGCTTTATAGGGTGTGAAAATTGGCGTACTGTGAATAATACAGTGGAGATGACTTGTCACATGTGCTATCTCCATCTCTTGCAGACTTGTAGCTCCTGAGTCTTTTTATTTGTATTCTGAGCTGAAAGCATCTCTTATCCAGTATGATACTTTAATGGTAGACTGGTGGTAACTTCACAGCAGGGAGGAGCTGAAGTTCAAGTAAGTTAGATCAATACATTATTTTCTTGTTTTTGTGTTTGATGTTCAAGGTTTTATTTTATGGTTGATATTTTTTAAATTGCTTAATTGGCTGAGTTATATCTAGTATTGTGTTTTTTTTAATAAGGTGTTCCTGTTTATTTTTTGTCTTCCAGCCTTCATTTTTCACACTGGTCACATTTTCCATCTACAAACTTCTCTCTTTTCTCCCTGCTCTCTTTCCTTTGTTCCATGCTCCCTCTCTAAAGATGGATGGTAAACAGGCAATGCAAACCAGTGTGAACTCCACCTACATTCCCTCTGATAACTCTGTGTGTGATGTAGAGCAGTCTGAAGGAGAGGCCATGGGGGGAGACACCTCCCCACTGCTCACCCGGCAGCAGCCCTCGGGGTCAATGGTGGCCCGTCTCTCCCCTGATGACTCCTACAATATGGTGTATTTCATCTTTTTTCTGATGGGTATCGGCTCTCTGCTGCCCTGGAATTTCTTTGTCACAGCGAAACAATACTGGCTGTACAAGCTGAGTAACAACTCCAGCACCACAGGCCACAAGGAGGCTCCTAATGACCTCAGCGTAAGCGTGTGTGTTTTTGTGTTTATATCTGTGGGTTGAGCCGTGCAATTCACATTTACCTTTGCTATAGCCAAAATTAAAGTGATGCTATGGCTCTGATCCAAAAATAGTGAGCTGCCAGAGTAGACAGGGCATCTTAAGACATCACAGGCATGCTCCTGCTGTTCTTCACGATAGAAATTATAGGATGTACTGCCTACTAAGACATAGGTTTGGATCAATTCTAAAGCAGCACAGTATGCATCCATTGCTAAGAAGGCAATCCCATAATACATTGTGATCAACCCAGTATTTATAGTATTTATAGACCCAGTATTTGTGTGTGGTACATACTGTCATGTGACAGTAGTGTAGCATACTACTGTTTGAATCAATACTTTAATAATAACACGCAACAGCATTATTTAAAAGAAATTGTAGGGAGTGTACAGAATATACCACAGTGTATACATTTCTGAACATAGCCACTCTCTCTTTGAACATAGTCTCTCTTTCTCTCTCTCTCTCTCTCTCTCTCTCTCTCTCTCCCTCTCTCTCTTCCTCTCTCATCCTCTCATCTCTTGCTCTAAAGAACTAAGACAAGCAACCATGTGTGAAGACTGTTTCTAAAGCATGTCAGCTGACATGTTTGTCTCGGGCACAAGTATCCCCTGCTTGCTAAAGAGTTCTTTTAAAAATTAGATGATGTTTAGGATTGTCCTGTAATATTTGAGAGATCCTGTCATATGTGCTCCTGATATTCCTTAGAAAACCTAAAGCGTTCCAATGCACTAAGGTCACACAAGGTGAAAATTAGAAAAAGGGTTTATTAACAACAACCTGCATCTTTTTTAATGGTGACCATTGGTGTGTGAGTTGATCTGTGCAGTGTTGGTCTATGTCTTCTGTTTTGTTATTTTCACTGTAGATTTGATTTAGTCCAGACTGACTTACTGACTGCACATTCATGTCTGTTTCTGACTGAATTGGATCAGGATACTGAAGTGCATCCTGGGATACTGAAATGTGATGGTTATTATGTGTTTGTCTCTTGGTTGCCAGGATGGCAGACGACATGCATTTCCACAAGAAGAAAAAAATTGATTTTAGTGAATAGGTAGAAAATGTGTTTGGATCATTCATTCATTCAATTTTTTTCAATTCATCATTGGTCATTTATATTTTCTGTTGCGATCAGACACATTATGAGTTACAAAAATCCATAAAGAATAATTTGATGATGACTTACTCTCACTTGCACTCCTACTAACTGACAGGAAATGGTAAAAGTGAAAGTATGTTATGAAGCTTTGACATTTTGAGCATGTGGCAGTACTTCTCAAAAAAGTGTATGATGTATTAATTTAGATGACATGTGTCACAACGTGTGCAGGTCACATTTCACCCCAAAAATTGGAAAAATCTTCATAATAGTCTTCTCTTTATCTTTGGATCAGGACTACTTTGAGAGCTACATTGCCATCGCTTCCACAGTCCCATCAGTGCTGTGCCTCATCCTCAACTACCTCCTGGTGAACAGGTAATACAGCAACACACCTGTACAGTCTTCTGTTATCATAGTACAGTACAATATTTCATCCACCCACAGCCTTTAATTTAAGTGCTGGTTCCTGGCAGGACAACCATTATGATTTGACGTCATTAAAGTAAAACCTGGTGCATATGTTCCCAAACATTGGTTAACTAGTTTACTTCTTTCAATTTTTTTGGTCAGCGTTGATGGTACACAGATGAAGACAAGTCTAATGTTGAGGAAGCAATTATGTTTATATTTATATTTGTAAATAATGCAGTTTGTAAACATTACCAAAATATTTAATTCTCGTAAGTTCCAGTAACTCAATATTTCCAGAGTTCCCCAGCTTTGCAAACCTAGTGAGCGTTATAAAAGGACAGTTGAATTTAATATACACAAGTGGTGTGAGTCAAACAAAGGCGCTTTGAATAGTCCCATTAGTCAGTTCTCTTATGAAAGAGATGTTTAGTACTTATGAAAGAGATGTTTAGTACTTAACTGGTGTTTACAACTTTCACAGCACAAGCAAAGCATTTTAGGCCAAATTGAGTTGTGTCCACAATGTCCTTTTTAAGTATGCTGTGGTGTTTTTGTAATTGATGCCAGTTTCTGTACACTCATAGAATAAAGGTTCACTATCTC
Organism: Ambastaia sidthimunki; assembly: GCA_036877625.1. Lineage (NCBI taxonomy): Eukaryota > Metazoa > Chordata > Actinopteri > Cypriniformes > Botiidae > Ambastaia > Ambastaia sidthimunki. The sequence goes on from JAZGTK010021662.1 coordinate 6,176, forward strand.
TCATTCATAACAAAATATGTTCCTGGCCAGCAGGTATAAAAAAACATACTGTCTGATAAACACTGATAAACACTGCTCTCTGAATGAAGACTAACTGTACTGTAATGATGGAATTATGCACATACAGACTGAATATAAAATTAATTAAAATTTTAACTCCAAGCATTAATATAAAGGTATAAACAAGTGCTAAATTCACTGTAGTACACAGTACACACATGCACTGCAGAGTACTGAAGGAGTATAAGCAACATGCCAACAAATATAATTACATTATAACAGTGATAGTTGATATAAACACCAATATAGCCATGAATTGTCTAGTACACTGTTTACAGTTGCCAATCATAGTAACATATTGGCTTTTTTTAAGTTTTTAATGTCTCAAATGTGACTCATTGATTCACTGTATGTGTATTTTTGTCAGGTTTTCCTCTCAGGTACGGATCCTGGTCTCTCTGTTTGTCATCTTGGTGGTGTTCGTGGTAACCACAGTGCTGGTGAAAGTGGACGTGTCTGGCTGTAGGATGCAGTTCTTTGAGGGAACACTGGCCAGTGTAGCGCTGGTAAGCGGGGCGTCCAACATCTTCTCTGGCAGTGTGTTCGGTATCAGTGGCCACTTTCCCATGAGGATATCCCAAGCTCTCATTTCAGGTATTGTTCAGTTTACTGATTGTTCGTCATCTTAAATCAATTCAATTAAAATTGATATTCTTAGTGTCTGTTGGATCCTTTAGGTTCTACAGTATATATGTTTTATTTCAGACACATTTTCTAAAATTAATAACCAGTGTTTGATAGGTCACCACCTTAATTCTGGTGTGTCGCAAGTTTTTTAACTGCAATTTAGTAAACACTTTTTCCTGCCATTTCAATTCAAATTAAATTCAGATTCTTTTAGGTGTGTTCACACACATGGAATTAAGAAATGAGACAGACAAGGCTTTTTTTTGGTCTCTATTGTTTCAGGTCAGGCCATGGGTGGCACTTTGAGTGCAGTGGCCTCCATAGTGGATCTGGCTGTGGCCAGTGATGTGACCAACAGCGCACTGGTGTACTTCCTCACTGCTGACATCTTCACACTTTTTTGTATCTGCATGTACCTGCTGCTGCCCAGACTGCCTTACGCACGGTGAGAGACTTTCCTTAACATGTACCACTAATCCCTTACCAACTCTTCACATTCAGATGCTACATCAGACGATTGCATCTTGTTCAATTATCATGTTCAAGTATGACCAAAATCACCATTATTTTAGAGAATTTTATATCATGGTTATGGTACGTCGTTATTGCCAAGGTTGTTTGTTCAGTAGCACAATCTGGGAATCACTATATATCACTCTAAATAAAACTTATGCTAAATGCATAACTGTAAACAACTATGGGGTAATACCTATTTTTAGATAATCCAGCGAGTGGAATTTAAATTTATATGGAATATACAGTATATACTTCACAAATGAATGATACTACGTACATAATTTTATTTTTTAAACCAGAAAATACACAAAAGATTAGATTATTCATAGCAAATGAACGAGGCAACACTTGAATTCTTAAAATCTTGACTAAAGAATTAAAACTGAGCTCAGATTTTTTATAATTAATGCTCTTGTAAAACTATACGCACACCAATGACTGAATATCAACTGAATTCTGTAACACAGCAAGTTGTGAAGTTTAGTAGCTTGACAACCATAAACAACTAAACTTAACAATTCATTAGGCAAGAGGAGCAGACTTCTCTTTTATTTGTCTCATGAGGTTCTCTTTGACCACCGCAGATGAAATGGATATTGTGCTTTTGATGAGAGAGGAGCGAGTGGAGACAGAAAGAGGAAATGTGTAGCTGCTAGTGAATCCATGAGTTTCATCAGCAGTCTGAGGTCAAACCGCAGTTTCATGACACAGTTGTGATGTAGAGATCAGTAGATGCTGATGTGGCATAGTTTTAATACTGACACCTTCTGCAGCCTGGTGGTTACTGGTGCTCACATTTGGCTTAAAGGTCCAGTACACTGAAGATAAAGTTTTCCAAGCTGTAGAACTTTCAATAAAAGTGAAGGCCAGACTCAAAATATCATAAAATCACCATAAAAATAACACATTTGACTCCCAAGTTGACTGTTCCAAGTTTGTTTGTTTTTCATTTCCCAACAAGTCTTGCAATGAAGCCATATAATATCATTTTGTAAGTAACACACTGTTACTTTAAACTGTTATTTGGCAATCATCCCTCCTGCAGCTGTCAAATATCATTCATATTTGTGTTCAGATTTATGTTTGGAACACTGAGCCAGAATTTACGTTATCAATAGCAAACAAAATTAGAAGTTAAATGTGACATAGCTGGTTGCTTTGTGCCAGATTATAATATGCTTTAGGTCTAAAGAGATTTGAGAGCTACAGCAGGGGAAAATATTATCAGTGAATAGCAACTTAAATTTCAATCAGTTCCTCACACAAAGCTATCATGTGACTCGACGTAGAATACGGGACCCTTACATTTACATTTTTTTTACATTTTTATCCAAAGCAACTTACAAAGAGAAAGAGCATTTAACATTTTGCCTACAAGAAGAACTACCAACCTAAAGACAAATAACAAGCCATATAAATAATGTTTTCATTCAAATTGACAGTTATGTTACATTTTCAGCCCATTGGTTGTTTTGCACTTCAATTCCAGTAATAAATTCATGAGGCAGCGTTGAACATTATACAATGTTTGTAGGCAAACTATTTTTAAATAATTTTGTTGGTTGTTTTATTATCTACTAAGTGGTGAGAAAATATGTTATTTAACACTTTGCCTAAGAACACATACAAACAACAGATCCAAAAATTGTTTGTGGCTCTTACCTATTTCTGAATTCATTTGGAATACAACATCATAATAAACAGTTTTCCATACACTTCCACAAAATGAGCCTTGACAGGGTTAACAGACATACATTCTTTATCCCTCCCTACACTACTGTTTGCATAACTAAAGAATGTGTAGCTATTTACGACCTGGTGTAACCTGAGTGAAGTAGTGATTCCTAGAAGCTTTGATGTCTTTGTGAGGTATAACCTGAAGAGTGTGAAGTGCTTCTTTTGTTTTGTTAATGTACCTTTAATTCTGTGCCTGGACCCTGCTGTGAGGGCTGAAATCACCAGATGTAAAGATATGCAAAGAATAAAGGCACACATTTGAATGTGTTCTGTTAGATCACTTTGTATTATTTTGTGTTGATGATTATATGTAACATAATTCTAGTAGTTACCTATCTGAGCATGATGCTAGCAACAACATGGGTTTGATTCCCAGAACACTGAAAAAGGTAACGCTTGAAGTCCATTTGGATAAAAGTGTCCGCCCAATATATAGCTGTCAAATGCATAACTGGCTTAATCTATTCTAATTTAGTCAATAAGAGTCATTATACCCAGATCAAGCATTATTAAGGATTTCAGCGTTAGTGAAATGGGTCAAAGTTGTTTTTTTTGTTGCTATTCTACCATATGTTTACTTTCTGCAATCATATCAAAGTCTGAAATAGAGTATAACTAAACTCTCTGTCTCTCTCTTTCAGGTACTACATGGAAATGGCAGCTAACTCCAGTGAGTCTAACAGCCACAACAACAGCTCAGACTCAGCCGGGTCTGTGCCGCCCCTCTCGCCCATCCTGAAGAAGACGTGGGTTCTGGGCCTCTGCGTGTTCTACGTGTTCTTCATCTCCATTATGATATTCCCTGCCATATCTTCAGGAATCCAGTCTATGAATAAAGACCCTGAAAACCCTTGGACTACCACATACTTTGTGCCTCTCACTAGTTTTTTATTATACAACATGGCAGATTTCTGTGGCCGTCAAATAACAGCCTGGCTCCAGGTTCCAGGCCCCACCAGCCGCATGCTGCCGTTGCTGGTCATCCTGAGAACCGTCTTAGTTCCGCTGTTCATATTATGCAACTATCAGCCACGCCACCACCTACACAATATATTCTTTGCACACGACCTCTTTCCTGTGGTCTTCGTTTGCTTGCTGGGGATTTCTAACGGGTACCTGGGCACACTGCCTATGATCTACGGGCCCAAAGTCGTGCCACGGGAGCTGGCTGAGCCGGCAGGTGTGGTCATGTCTTTCTTCCTTACGCTTGGGCTGGCTGCTGGATCAGCCTTCTCTGTAGGGCTAGTTCACTGTATCTGATTGCACATGACTGTCCATAAGATTTTTTAAACGTTGCCTCAGAACAGATCATTTTTACACTACAGCACCCAAGCACAATCTATTGCCAAGACATTTTTTATTTCCTTTTACTAACTGTTTTGTTTGTTTGTTTCTCATACTTATTTGACTGTTTCCAG
>JAZGTK010021663.1:0-10532 GCA_036877625.1 Ambastaia sidthimunki
GAGCTGAAGATCACAAAGGAAAGTTACTATGGTGTATATATGAAAGAACGTTTTTTTTTTGTCACTTCATGTGATCAGTCCTGGGAGAAGACGGCCCCTGCAGAGAGCTTTCTCACGCCAAGCTAATGATGGCGACATTTTTCCCAACAAAATCATTATGCCATTTTTATTTTTACCCAAGCATATCTTTCATAGCTGTTAGATAATAATGAGGCCCGGGCAGGTTCAGCTAATTTAACAGACTTACTTGGCCAAGAACCTCTAATTTGAAGTTGCGTCCACACAAAATCATTAATCAAGAGCCATCCGCAATTACCATGCAGACAGCCCGCTCGCTTTCACCTTACCTCAGTTATGGCTCATTTCTGTTCTGTGTCCGCAGGTTAATAAAGAAGAGGCGAGACTTCTTTCCCAGGCCTGTGTGATGGTTCATAACACTAATAAGGCCAGTCATATTTTCTATTATTAGACTGAAGAATCCCTCTGCGCTTACAACTTACCGGACTTGACAACGACCTTGGCCATTTCAATTTGCAAGAGTCTGTAACCTACATACGGTTTGGGCTCAGCGTTTCTCTGTGTGGATGTGATGTTGTATGTGCTCATTTACACACGGTTAACCAATTTAGGTTTTCCCACAGTTATCTGGTGCAAATTAGACCAGCCGAGACGTGTATATATAGTCTGATTGTTGGACAATTCCATTTGCCCCATTTTCAAATGTGGGGTTTAAATCCAGTTTATCTGATAGCCTATCAGGTCACATGACCTACCCGACCAGTCCAGATTGGCAACATCTGTCAAAAGAACACTGCATATGTGAACGGGTGTATGGAAATCAAAATATCTTAAGTTGTCTTATTGTCAAGCTCCTTAAAGTAGCCACTGTTATCTGCATTTACATTTTAGCAGTATGTGTGTACTCTGGGAATCAAACCCTTGACCTTTTTGCTGGAGCTGAAGACTGGACATATGTTGTATATTATATTTTTCTTTTTGTTTCTTTTAGTTCGTTTTATAGTTTAACTCATCCGTTACTGTAAATTTTCATTAAATTTCCCTGCAATGGACATAATGCTAATTTCATTTTATAGCCATAAAACACCGTAAACTATGATTGTTGGAAAGGAAATTCAGAGACTGGACTTCCTGGAAATTAAATTGAATATATCTAATCTAAGTGAATGTAAAAATGGTACATAAAATCAGATATGTGTCAAACTATTGGGTCTGTGCATGAGGTTTGGCAGGGTAAATACAGTTTATATCCATGTGTGCATGTGAAAAAGAGAGAGACATACAGAGAGAAACTGAGTGCTTGTGTGTCTGTGGCAGATGGGAAAGATTTCTGTTCGAGAAGACCTAATGAAATCTTAATTCTAATGCGGCCGTCACTGAGATATGCAGAGAGGGATTTATGCTCAAGGGACAGAAATGGTCAGTATTCTAAACCTCAAGACTCAGAATTTACCCTAATGCTGAAAATCACGGGATTAGCACAGTTTCTCCGCTCGGAAACAGATTGTGGGCTTAGATAGTCTCTGATAGTCTGATTAAATATATTTTTAGAAATGCAGAAAACAGCGTCTGCAGGAAGATGTATGATTTCTTTCATGCTCGGGCCGTAATTCTTTTTCCAGCACGGAAAAAACTAAAGAGGTCAGACTGTGGTGTCGGCCAGAAAGGCCTGATGGGAAAAGTGTTGAAAAACTTATTTGAAAACATTTGTCATTAATTGCACTGCATTTAGTCTCACGTAATCAGACTTTACTGAAGCATGCTTGGTTTGTTTGACTGACATGTGAAGTGACCAATCATAAACCAGCCCTGTAAACAGTACATGATTAATGCTATTAGTCTAAAGGAAAGCCTGGTGATTGGACAATTATTAACTTCTGCTTATGCACCATTTCTCATGGTAGTAAACCTTTAGGGGAAAGCTGGCTGTAATAATGTCCTATAAAATATGTATTTCTAACATTTTTATTGAAGATTTTTGTGTCATTGGTAAAAAAAGTAGTTTCATGGACAATGCAATTGAGCATGAGAATGTGTTCATTTGAAAATCATGTCTAATCTCTTTGCCATATATTTACATTATCCTGTATTAAAATATTTGATCAGCTTCAACTCAGTCAGACATCAGGAAGGTTTTAAATCATGAAACGCACTTAAACTTCAAGCAGCACTTCTGGTGTCTGGTGAATATCCGGCTTGTGTTCAAACATGACTAAAGCTTACAGATCAAGTCCTAAGAGAACCACAGAGAACGTGAGAACTCAATAAGAGGCCCGTTTGGACAAGACCTGGAACCTGAAGTGGAATGTGGCAATTGAAAAAGACACAGGTGGTTTTCTAAAGCAACACGCAATACAATCAATGATGTCATTCTGTCTATACTGATATTTCATTGTGGTTGTAGCAGAGTTGTAGCTGAGCAGAGCTATTCATCTTTGGTCCTGGAGGGTCACTGAACTGCAGAATTTGGATCCAACTCTGAACCAGTCAGTCAGGCAGGTGTGTTGGACTAGGGTTGGAGCTAAACTCTGCAGGACAATGACCCTCTAAGAGTTGAAAAGGCAGTATAATTACTGTCATTCATTAGACTGTTTAAGGATACATTTGGCCTGTATGTTGCACTAATATTATTTAAAGCATTTAAGTTTTGCTCTTAAGACGTCACTCATGGAATTAATGGACCAATAATATTTTGGAGAAACAACATCTCTGATGCAAAGTATGCTACACAATTTATCATGGTAACTATAGTTTTTACAGTAGTTACAGTAAGTTTTACAGTAGTTAAAATAATTGTTGCTGTTGAAAATTCACCTGCAGGAAGTGTTATTTTGATGGAAACTATGGTAACTGGTGATTGTTAGGTGATGGTGGTGATGTGTATTCTGGTTGGTGGAGAGTAGCTGGTGTTTGTTGGTGTGGTTGGGTGTGTAGCTGCAGACTTTAAGCGTGTTGTAAAGGTGACTCACAGCTAAGACGTGCTGAGTCTGCAGTAATACTGCAAAACAAATAAGACACATGGGCTCAGTAAGTAAAAATTATGTGCGAGCTGAGAGATTCAGAAGAGATGTGGTACTGTATGCTTCTGTAGAAGTCATTTTAACTGCATTTAAAAAATGCAGCTCCATCAGTCAACAGTCGAGAAAATAAATGGAAAAATAATATCTGAAATCAACGATGCTAAAATTGTAGGCTTGATCTTGCATCGCCCATATGAGCACCATGGCTTAACGTATCGAAACGTGCTGTGACAGGCCACGACTCCATCTGATCTCCTTCTGTGGTGATTATAAAGCTTTTGCATTGATTTAGCCAAAGAATAGTTAGATGTTTGCAGACACAGTTCACAGTGTCTATCCCTGCAAATTAAGATGATTTATTTTTTTAGGAAAAATGTTCAATAAATGTAAGACCTTTAATATGAAGTTTTATTGGGCTCTCATCACAAAAGAGACAAACATCTCTATCTGCATCTGGTGTTATTTTCTACAATCAATTCTATTGATGTTAGTTAGTGAGATGACTTAACTTTATGCCAGTGATTTGTTTAAATGAAAACACTGTAAAGTCAATTGCTTTCAAATAAAGCCAATTATAGTAACTGCAGATCAAAAATTAAAACAATTTGCCTTTTTATTTTGCAAGAAGTTTTTTATTTTATTTAAAATGTCATTCAAAATGACAACTTTTGGAGTTGATTTTGTCCCTAAGTTGTTGTTTTTACCTTTTTTTTATGCTTTAGACTGACTTCTACCTCAAACTCTAATAGATCTGCTTTTAAAATATAAGAGAACTGTGGACTGGTAAAGTAATCAAATGACAAGCCAGTGTGTTGAATTTTGATTTGCGATATACATTTATTTCTATTCTGGTTAAATACCAGCATTTCCTCCGATCTCCAACATCTGCCGCAAAGACTCGTGTATGGGTTTATTAGCAGTGAGACCAGCTCGTGCCAGAAAGCTCATTAGTCACTAGCCTGTGGTGCTGGTGGAAGAGGCTACAGTTAATCAGGGGTGAGATGTCTTTATGTCTGCCAATTGAGTCTCTTCAGGCGTGGAAGTCATAAGTGTTTATTGCCTGAGTCTAAAGTCTGCGGTCAGGGATTTTCTGAGAACACGCTGGAACGCTACATGCTAAATAAACAATATTAATGTGGGCCGGACCATTTTTTTAAATTAATCTTTATTTTTTAATTAATTTAATTAATTTTTTTAATGACAATGTGAACCCAGCTAACAATTTTAAGTTGTAAGGACATTTCCATAACATTTCCAGTAAGTAACAAAAGTGTTTGTTTCTGGTTGTTCAAAACATCCAGAGAATGTTTATCAAACATTTTTTAAATTCTGTAACTTTTTAAAACGTTCAACAAACCACTTAAAATTAATGTTTTGATATTTATTTACAACATTTAAAAACATCTAACATTACTGCAAGAGCAATTTTTAAAACTTTGAGAGAAAATGTTAGACAATGTTGTGAGAACGTTCCCTGATAGCTGTGATTTCTTCTCTAGAAAAGTGGAAACACTGCTGGCCATCTCACAGTGTCTACACGTTGGTCTGGATCAACCAATGAGAAGAGTTTGTGTCAGGAGGCATTAAGGTTTTGTGACATAACTGAGTCTTTGTGTAATGTTGTTTTTACAGCTGTGAAGGCAATGCAGTAGTTTTAATATTAATCCGGCAACCCTGATAGAGGCCAGTGCTGGACTTGTGAAGATTTAAGATCAAAACAGTTTCTATACATGATACAAATAGAGAAATTGAACTGATGGCTTTTGGCTGATGAGCACAGATAATAAGGTTAGTTAGTTATTTTTTCTTGTTGAGCAATTGTAGATACACATTTAGGTTTGGTGTTTTTTGTTTGTATCTACTACACAGTGTATCACAGAGTCTGCAGACAAACAGTAAAACTCATAAAACATTTTCCCGTGGGTTTTGGCTTCATTTATTCCAAATAAAGTAACTTAACCATCCATGACTAGGGATAGAGTTGAAAAAATGCAACGCTGGCCTTGATGTTATCGTAGAGAAGAAACAAATGCATCATAAACAATATAAATAAATATAATGTATCAACACCTAATAGATCAAAGGGGCTATTTTTGTGTTTCGTGATTAATGAGCCCAAGCATTGTGTTTTCTCCCCACACTTTAGAAGATCTTCCACCTTGTTAAAGCTCAAGGGAAATGCCATGAAAATGCAGGAAAATATCCTACTTTCCTGAAGGATGTGCCACTCTGTTCTCTCTTAGATGACCCATTATGAAATCAGTGAGCAGGAATGGGCCTTATTATTCTTTTAAGCAATGTATCGCTCGCTTTAGTGACAGAAATAACCCACCAATTATAGCATGTCCTGGCTAAAAGGGAACATTCCCAGAACGTTCCCAGAACATTCCCAGTCCTTTTAAAGTTATCAAAAATCATTCCTGCAGCACCGTTAATAGAACTTTAGAGGGATCTGTATTCACAACTGTAACTTAATTTCTACTTTAATCTGCTCATTATATATATAATTTTATAATTTATAAAGTTATAATTTTGCTATCTTAAAAATTATAAGATCTTTTTTTTTTTTGCAATAGAGCAGGTAAATTGTTTATACTAATAGTTGTATTACCTTTGATCTCGTACAGCAATCCCGGTATCTTTTTGTTATGTAAAAAGTTGCTTATAATAACTACATTTAACACAAAGATATCAAATCTGCACCCCACATAGCTAATGTGTAAATAGCTAATACACATTATGGCCTTATTGTAGAAAAATACATTCTATACATCATTGCCATTTAAATGGCATTCATTTGTTTTCTCTGATTACTGTATTCTGTCAAAACAGCAGCCTGGTTCATGCTTCTCTGCTCGCTACCGTATTTTTTTTAACTGTATCTCGCTGTAATGCCAGCTGGCTGCATTAAGTAGCTTCACATGCTGCTAAAGCACAAGTGACCCTGTGTAAGTAAATGTATCTAATGATCATGGAAGGAAACTGATCTTCCCACACTGCCAGCAGGAGGACAGAGTTACATCATAGCATGCTAACACAAGCTACCAGTTAACTGCTTTCTTCTAAATATGAATATTGGTCATCTTAATGGGGTGATATCATGAAAAATAAACTTTCTTTAACCTTGCAAAAATGAAAGCTAAATTTGTTTTTTAATAACGTGTGTGTGAGGTAAATACTGGTATTCACTATGTTATGGGGACCAAGAAAGTAATACCAGTAAACTTTGACCTTCTGGGGACATTTCTGGTCCCAATGAAAAAATAAGGTTATAAATCATAAAGAACGATCTGTTTGGAAAATCACAAAAGCAGAAACTTTTCTGTGATGGTTAGGTTTAGGGGTGGGGTTAGCATACAGTATAAAACACATACATCTGTGGAATGCCCCCGTGTGTGTGTGTGTGTGTGTGTGTGTATCCATTTCTTTCAGTAGTGGGTGGGAAGTTGCAAGAACTTCGGCTTTATGAAGCGATGCTCCATTGTGTGACTGTAATGCACTTTTGTTGCACAGGAATTTCAGAGTGGCAATTTGCTGTTTTCCTGCTTGACTTCAAGCTGGCAGGGAATATCTAAAAAAAGAGCCGTGTCAATATTCTTCAAAATATTATGTGTGTTCCGCAGGAGCAGGAAAGTCATGCGGGTTTGGAACAACAAGAGGGTGAGTAAATGATGACAGATTGTTTTGAAATGAATTTATTGGGTCTTTTGAGGATCGTCTGCGTGATGTTTCAGGAGAGTTCTGTCTTGCATCTGTGGGATGAGTGTAATGACTGATTCACTGTCTCTCTGATTCATTGCATCTCTGTTGTCACACATCTCGTCTGTGAAGCAGGCATGAGTAGACGAGAGACTGCAGATGGTGAGTATAAACACGGCTTCATTGCTCTGACATACTGTATGTTCTTTCTACCTCATTGCCAAGGATATTTTTAGCTCTCAAGCTGAAGCCCAACCTGCCATTTGCTTTAGCAAACAACATGCTGGTCTCCAGAGCACAGCCTGTGGTCATCTGTGTTAATTATGTTGTTAATGTCAAATCACTGTCTCGGTTACTTTAACACACTCTCTCTGTGTCACTGACCAAAATCCAGAGAGCTGCTATGTCGACTACATAGCACAGCTTTTAAGGCAGTGCCCTGGCTGAGATTGAATCTCATAAGAGACTGATTTGGAAAGCTATATATAGGCAGCAGTTCTGTGTACCACACAAGAGACTTGACTCACAGCTCTTTTCGATAGACTTCCTGGCAAGCGGCTGTGATGCTAACCATGCAAAATACATACAAACACACAGCGCCCAAATACAATCGTTAATCTGTAACTAGACTGAACTATTTGTTGCTACAATGTTTTGTTTAGACTTTCAGGTAATTAAATGTAGAATCAAATCTTGGATACATTTTTGTTGCAGTGCATTTTGGGATTGCATTCTCTGTGAAGACTATGCATGCAGTCATTTTAAGCGTTCGTGCTTTTGGCTGGAAGGAGGTTTAAAACTAACGTTGTGATATTTATAAGCTCAAAGATGTACAGCGCACAAAAGCTGGTAAAATAGTACATTTTAATGTAGGTCCTTTTATCTTTTAACTGATGTTTATCTGGTTTAGCTGTTCAGCCAGCGTGTCTCTCATCCCGACCAGCGAAACACTGTAGGTTTGTTTGTTTCGTTTTTTTCTGCAGGGGATGAAGGACACATGCAGTGTTGCTTTTAAACTGAGCATAAAGAAAATAGCACCGAAGGCAGCATAATTCTTCCGGCTGCTTTCTAAACAGGCTTTTGCCTTAAGAACGTATCTGTGATGTTATAAAATTCAAGCTAGGCGGCAGATTCTGGGAAAAGAGATCATCTCTCTTTCTCTCCATCCCCATTTTTGCCTACAAATTCCTAACGTGGCTTTCACGGGTTGATTTGGCCACATTTTACCACACAAACACCATCTGCTTCTCAAGAACCCACCAGCTTTTCGAGTGTGAGTCCGTCTCGCTCGAGCTGCCGTGAGTGTTTCAGTCACACGAGGTGACCTTAGTTTTGATGTATGCCCTGCTCGCGTTTGCATTTGCAGCGTGAGGCTGCGCAGCTGCTGACTCAGGGGCTGAAGGGAGTGAAAACTCTCTTCGTTCATCTGTCATTAGATTTAGAGGCTCTGCAGGGTCTTCCGACTTCCCAGTCTATTGAATTTATGACTGTCGAACATATTCATGCCCCTTTATTAAAACTTCTGCTCCCCGCAGGCGTCTGTGTGTGGGAGTCGGTGCTGTGTGTTTTCCTGAAGGTGAGGGCCTGTGCCACATCTCTGTGTTAACAGCCTGTGTCTGCGTCTAGCTGCTCTGTGGCCTGGCGCAGCTATTATAGCATGTTGAAGGAAGTTGTTTACATTACATCATCAGATGACAGCTAGAATTTACTGTGGGATTTCATTCACAGTCCATGACTCGAGTTTCAATTCAGTCCCATACAGGTGTTTGCATGGTGCTCATGTTTATTTCTGCATTGTGTTGCAGGGTTTGGGAGAGAATTATGTCACCCTTCTTTCATTCTGGACCAGTGAGTGGATAAAGAGATTTCAGGACACTACTATTCCCTAAAAGTTTAAGGTCACATTCATTCTTTTTTGGAATATTTGCCACTATAAATATTTTTGTTCCATTTTAAAATAATAGAAAACTATAGAATTACGCTGTTATGCTGTGACTATAAATGTAGCATATTTTGTCTAACATTTGCAAATTTTTCTGGAATTTCGTTACCAGTTTCTTGAGGAATCATTATGACATGTTTTTAAAGGAGTTTTCATCAAATGCTGGAATCGTATCGGCTGCTTTTTAATATGCAACATTTCAGTGACCCTAAACATTTGAGCAGTTGTGTACATCACTAATATGATGTTTGTCATTCCATAATACTATCACAACCGTGACAGAGCTGCTGTTTTTAAACACACAGTTTTATGACACTAAATTATAAAAATTAAGTAAATTTGTGCTTTTATCACCCCCACCCTGTGTTTTAGTTTGTAATCCTGTCAACCTACTTAACAAGCTATACCAATGAAAAAAAATGACTTCTTGAATTTTAGTTCTGAGATTTTTTCATTAAAGTTCTGCTGATGAAGACTGAAGTCTTTAAGCCTGTTTTTAAATTTCATTAACAGGGATTTTCTTTTTCTTGAGTCACTATGAAGTAAGTAGCTTGTGTGCATTGAACATTTGTCAAAATAGTTTAAGAAAAGCTTTGCTTTTGCTCTGGGTAGGACAGAGCAGGAGTGCAGCTTTAATTTATCTCATGTCCCAGACTGCACTGGGCCTTTGTGATAGTTGACGCTTGCTGCCCTCTTTCATTTGTGAGATGCTGAACGACCAGAGATGTGTCTTGTCACTTAGTCACCTCTGACATCATCAGAAAAATCTGTCTCGCCGTGAGGCAGCATCCACATTTTCACTGTCACATGTCACAACTGTTTTGAGTGATGGTGAGTGATGTCTGAGAATAATGTCATGTGGCTGTAAATGAATTTAGCATATAGAAATAAAGAGTAGATCTTCTTTCCGGCACAGTACACAGGGCAGAATTATTGCTTTTGTCTCTTGTTTTCATTGGTTGATTAAAATGTCTGTTTTGTTTGTTTGTCTACATTGGCTAAACATGCATCAAAGTAAGTGACATTTATTTTTAAGATACAATCTTATTTTTACAGCTAAATGTTTTTAATAATAGATAAAACAATAGATCTGTTAAAAATTAAAACAAAAAGGTATTTGGATTGTTTCTGGTTGTCAAACTTGGCTAACATTCTCACAAAAGTTCTCACAAAGTTATCAAAAAAAGTTCTTGCAGTAATATTGCTAACATGTTTTTTCTAATGTTATATATACCATATATATATCAAATTGTTAATCTTAAGTAGTTAGTGGAACATTTTAAAAACGTTACAGAGTTGAAAAGAGTATTTATTTCAGTGTCACAGCAATTGGCATTGCACAAATAAGTGTGTTATCAGTGATCAATCAGGCACAACTGTAACGTATAAGAAAAAAGTTCGTAAGTCTCAACATAGCCGCAAACCTCAAAACATTCTGTCGCTGCACATGCTGTCTTCAATCAGAGCTGAAAGCTTTACATAGAGAGAGAAAATGGGAATTTTACACGCAATAATAGGCACTTTGTCAAAACGGTTGACACATCTTTGACATGTTTCATCTTTGTTGAGCATCAGAATAAACATTGTGTGCTGACTGTCGCGGCTGATTATTGTGCTCGTATTCCACAAAACATTTATACGTAACTCAGGTTTTCTGAGGACGTGATTTTAAGGCTGGTTACAAAAACGTTTTCTGTAATCACTAAGTGGTCTAAATATATTTACATACTGTATATATCTTCTGTGGAAGGCGCTGGAAAAATGTTCATCCAATCATAGCGTTCGGGCTGAATGTAATGATAGGATGACCTTCTTTATTTTTTTTGTTACAATAAGGAGAAGAACGTTATTCA
>JAZGTK010021664.1:0-10532 GCA_036877625.1 Ambastaia sidthimunki
ACAGATTTGAACTCTTAACCAAACTTTTCCATTGCAGTTTTAGTGCAACCAGACTGTATGTTGTAAAAAAAAATCATCCAACTTTGGCTAATGTACTAATTTAAAATGCTAATGTAAAAAGTATTTGTACACTTAGGTCATTATGCAAATATATGAATATCATAACATATATCATTAACATATCATTAACGACAGCAGAAACTTTTCTGGCAACATTAAAAAAAAAAGTTTGTTGTGCAAGATATACTACAAGACTAGTTTAATACGTCAGGAAGGTTTATGGTCTGTCTATTCAATATGCATACAGATCATTACAGGTGTACAAGAGGACCTGCTTACCCAGAATACAGATTTAGTTTAATTGTTTTATTAAAGCAGAATGTTTCGGTTTAGCTGCAATGTTTTCACTGTAAACTATCCATCACCTCTCAAGCTGCTCTAGCTTCACGTCAAAAGGCCAAACTTCTGTATTCAGAGACGGTCTAAAGTTTTACTTCTACACCGTCTTCGATCTGCCATGCATGAAAAGAGATCTATTCGTCTTCCACAGAGAATGAAGAAATATGTAAATGACATGAAAAGATTGCACAATGAAATTGAAATGGCTCATTCCTGTAACCCAGAGTGAAAGTACGTTCAGAGTTTTCTCTCTAGAGAAATATGAATAAATTCATATTTTGCTCATTTTGCTGTGCGCGGTATCTCTATGGACAGGTGTAATCTTTCTGCTGCAGGACAAGATAAAGCACAGCTGACCTGGGATCAGCATATGAGTAAGTTATTAAAAAAGGAGACAAGCTGGCTGGCTCATTTGGCGTTTCAAATTAATGCAGGAGAATGTGGGTAAAAATGATCC
Organism: Ambastaia sidthimunki; assembly: GCA_036877625.1. Lineage (NCBI taxonomy): Eukaryota > Metazoa > Chordata > Actinopteri > Cypriniformes > Botiidae > Ambastaia > Ambastaia sidthimunki. The sequence goes on from JAZGTK010021664.1 coordinate 857, forward strand.
CCACCCATTCTCACCACACTTTTAAGGATTTATATAAACATATAACATTTCCAAAATTTCCAAATGTTTTCATTGGAAGTCGTATAAACAAATGCATGTGATGAAGTAACTTAAGATACAATATAAAGTTTCTTATCTAGTAAGTCACTAGCCATGTCTCTTTCATATAAAACTTGATTTGTAAGTTAAAAGAAACCAGAAGATGCGGCATTAAAAATATACCAAAGTTCTTCAATATTAAAGGGTTGAAACTTCTCACCTGTGAGAGCTCACTGCTGTCAACTCTTCCATTGCCATCTGCATCAAAGCGCTTGAACATCATGTCCACCAGACGCTTCTTAGTGGTCATGTCCTTCTCGTGGCTACCATGGTTACCCGGGTTCAAGTACCTCTGAGCGTGCAAGTCCAACATCTTGTTCTTCAACTTTTTGTAATCTCCCAGACGACAGTTATCATCTGTAATGAGTGAAGGAGAAACAGTGTTGAGATCTGTGTGTGGAGAACAACTTTACTAACATCACTAATTCATCAATACTGTGCCAATATGAAGCCCTTTCAAGAAGTGGTCATGTGAGGACATCTAACAGCTCTGTCATGTTAATAGATGATAAGAATCTGTGGAGTTTATGGGTCTCACAAGAAGAATAAGAAGAAATTTACAATTATGCATTGGGTGGCTTTTTTTTAAACAACACCGGGCTTTCAAGATATACAATACATTTGATAATTTTGTTTTCCCTGTGAATCACATTTATGACCTTGGCATTGCTTGAGCCATGATCCTGGAATTGAGCCCTGGACCTGTGGGTCACCAAATTCAGTACCACCATATAGTATTTCAACCAGAAACTGTTCCTTTAGCATGATACTGACATCCAGGTGTGAGTTTGGAACGGTTGGATGATAATATCCTTTAACAGTCTATTTTTTATTTGAGTTAATCACAGCTGATTTAATATGGCCATCACACAATAACAAAAAGCCATAGAACCTCACAGAGGCGACAGGCTGAAGAAAGATCCTTCAGTGTTACATAACACAGCACAGGAGATCAGACTCCAGCAATCACGACACAAAAAACACAGGCTGGAAACAATGGAAACAATTTTGTCATTACATGTATCTCAGGTGGCTTCCTGTGAGAATGTTGATGTGGTTTTGGAATCGTAAAAGATAATACAAAGCAGCAGAAACAAAAACAAGAGAAGGCTTGAGAACTACCAGCTGCTTTCTGATGACTGTCAGACTGGTTTCACTGACAGATGTCAAGGCAGTCACAGCTCATCTGCACATGACCGCATCACTTACTGCAGTGTGTGTGTGTGTGTGTGTGTGTGTGCGTGATGTATTGAGGGATATGAACATATATGTGTATGTGTCTAGTCCGTGCGTGTGGTTCTTCATCCACAGCTCACCACACATTGTGAAATGGCCTCTACTTTGACAAGCCAATGTGGCAGGAAAGCTTCCTCCCCTAGAAATGGCAGAATGAATAAAAGATAAATGGCTGTCAACCATCTACTTTGCCCAGAGGAAATAAAGGTCAGTGTCTTCAAACCTGCATGTGCTTCTGTACATATGCGCTTGTGTTTGCATTACCAGCACACGGCACTTTAGCATTTACATTGGTATGGTGGCAATCTGTGAAAGGTCCCCTTGCAAATCTGATGTCATTCAAATCCCTACAGTCCTTGCATAAGTCAGGAGAAAGAAAGGAGTCCAAGAGAAAAAGTGGAGAAAGAACCACAGGCTTCAATCGTGTTCCAGAATGAGCAGATGTGAAGCTGGGGGAATATTCATATTGCATCATTGTCCTTGAAGGTTCAGCAATGTTTCTTCTGAGCTACGATCTCTGATGTTTCTCCTGTGCCAAAAGCAGACTCAGAAATTGTGTGGAAAATAGCTCGAGGTTTCTAAAATCAGTGCTGAATTATAATGGAATTAATAGCACAGTCATTTTTATCTGTGAAGAACTTTTCATAATGCATATTTTTAAAAAGGCTTTATAGAAAATCTTGCATGTTTTCAACAACATCAATAACAAAGTCAAGGACAACTTGTGGCAAGAACAAAGAAAAAACGTAAGTTGTTTAGGTGGTGAAGGAAAAACCTTAAAATGAACCAGATTCATAAGCTCAGTAATTTTCAGTTAAATAGCATTTGTGGTACAAGTAATGTGTTTATTAAACAAGCAGAATTATGCCATTTTTAAACTGTATGGATAAGTATTAGTCTGGAAGTAAAAAAATACTGGCTGTAGGGAGGCAGCCAGTGGTCAATGAAGCAATTTTTGTATGGATGGAACAGACTTAGTTGGAAACTTATTAAATCGAGGAAATAACAGGTTTTGCATCAACATTTTGCTTTGTAACATTTAATTGATCTGGAAAGCATATTACAGTAACACTGGTACACTCTGATCTTTCTGTGCAGGAAACCAAAGGCTATCCCAAAAAAATAGCTTTTGCTCAGCACGAGCAAAAATTAAAAGGAACATTGGTTCAAAAATCTCTGTGCATTCAAAGCTCTCTGAATTTCCCACAGAGAGGCTCTTTTATGATGTTCTGCAATGACCTTCCTGTCTTCATTTATTCAACCTTCATCCCTCAAAGCGTTTCTTATAGGCAGAAGCTATTAAACATATATCCGTCTTCTAATAAACGGAGACCCCCAGAAGGTTGCTGATAATGGACTCATCACAGCAGAGGACATGCAATAGTTTCTCATCTCAGTAAACATGTGGGTACCAGATCTGGAGGTAATGGCACTTAAACTATGTCTAACAAGAACTCAGATTTATCCTGTCTGTTCCTGCATAACTGAACGCATCACGGTGCAGCGAGCACAAGCAGTCAGTGTGCCGACTGGCCGCATGGCCTGATGGGAATTCTGGTCATTACGTTGCTTGGAAACCACCAGGAGCTGGGACAAACACGGTGGCAGGAAAATTCATGGGATGTGGACAGAGATGATGAGTGCTGGGCTGGGCTGGGCCAAACAGACTGAGGCTGGCAACAAATAATGATTATTGGCTGGTGAAATCATTTGCAGGATGGGGTGCTAAAAAATTAGGTCACTTCTATGTGCACTTGTATGCTGCCACATACTAAATACAGTCATATATGGGTAAGGGAAGCATTTTAAATTAGGAGTACCTTTCAACTGGAGAAACTACACACAAACTCCTGGAAAGAAATAGCCATATACAATATTTGAGATATATATAAATTGAAGTGTTGGTTAGTTACAACACTGTGCTGTGCAAAAATTAGTCCTTAGAATACACCCAATACACTTTTATTTATTTATTTAAATATAACTCTTTAAAATCATTCTTTATTTAAGTCTTTAACACAACTTTGTTAAAAGAGCTGACAGTTTAATAGCTCTTAATTCTGTGTGGCAAACAAGCTCTCCATCAGCCTGTACCAAAACATCCTTCTGACTGTGTGCCAAAGTCTATTGAATGTATTAAGGGAAGCCCTATACTTTGACAAAAACTACACAAATGCAGCATTCAGCACAAAGGCATTTACTAGCCATGAAACTGTTCCCAAGTGGCCTGCGTGATTTACTTAGAAACACAGCCAGACACGTACATGCAGCTCAGAGGAATGACACAGAGAAAAAGGAGGCTTGATCTGAAAACGGTTCATCTCAAGTCCATCTGCTTTCACCTCTGCATGTTTGATTCATATCTTGTGACGTATGGGACCCTGGTGCACAACCAATGCATTTATTTAAAAAAAACTAGCTTAGTCATACTATGACTTAATATCACTTCCAAAAGTATGTCTACAATACAGTGGCAGAAATTGAAACAATAACTTTATAAAGAGTTTTTATAAACTATAAAGAGTATTTATAAATCTAATTAATAGTTAAAGCTGCACTCCATAACGTTTGCCTCTCTGTCGCCATCTCTGTTTGAAACTTAAAATTGCAGTTTACCTTACATATTTTTCTTATGTTAAATGAAGGCATTTCCTGGGAAATTAGACCTGGCTTTCCAAATTATAAATCATTATTGAAAACTTACTGTTATGAATTAGTGTTTTGAACACTGATCTGTTATGCATTTGCTCAATAAAATGCTACAGATTGCATCTGAAGGGTAATTATAAAGAAATATGAAATCAGAGGCAATAAAAATACTGTTAGTGATTCTTTTTGTGGTGAACTCCAGACAAAATGTCCTTACTGCCTGACAGATACAGCTGAAATAGGTGTCATGAGAAATCACACCTGTCACTGTGACAGCCTTAGTCTTTGTAAGCAGCAAAAAGAGCCAAAGGCTGGACTATAGCCAATCAGAAAGCTTCCTATACAGAAATGTTCTGTCTGTGACTCATTTTGTGTAACTGGGTTTGCTTACATGTCTTTGGTGGGCAGGGTTTTGAAAATGTGTGGCTGAATTTATCAGAAGGTAATAAGGCTCAACTCTCACTCATATCAGTAACACTCAGGCCTACTAATTTGTCTCACATTATGTCAACAAATATAATCTAGACCTCAAATTCAACATAACAAAATCTTGAAGCCCCGAATTGTGCTTGTAACAAGCAGATTTTTCAAATGTTATCTGATTACTTAACAAATACCTGTTATGTTGGCTATACATCACCCAAAAAAGTGCCAATGGTGTGAATATTTTGTGTTTGCCACTGCTAAGGTCCACAGAGCTTGTGACTGGAAATGGATGATTCACGAAATGAAAGCAAAGCAACTTTTCAGTCCCGCAAACACATTTTGCGATTGGGTGCTGACTTTTATGTGTGAAAGCATTTTTAGTTCAACAGCTTCCAACTTAAACCAGATGTTTCTACTTGCAAACGCATTGTTAAACATAGAAATAAAAGAAAAACAATGTAAAAATCTTTGTAAGCATTTTAAACACTCTTGTAATGGCACTTTTCGTTTGCTTAACCAGACGTCCACACACAGGGTCACAAATTTGCTGTGAATTTAAAACAACTTACAGCGTTTACAAAGCACAACCCTAAATCTAGCTGAACACTCCATCCCTCCCTAATTCTCTCAGATTTCTTTGGTGCATTTTGTACAAAATAACCGTTGATAGTTTAGATCTGTGACTAGCAGTAGATCAGTGTGCTGACTCTCCTCAATGTTCTTACAGCGCATTGTTCTGCTCCGTACATCAAACACTCACCACAACATCTCCACCTCATCTAAGATCAATGACTCCGGTCTTTAAGGGCACAGGGGCAGCTGCCCTGCTGTCAAGTTCTGGAGCAGCTAAAATGAACGTCTGAGAGCACTGGGCTGTAAAGTCTGCTCTCTCGCTCTCTTTCTCCCTCTCCATGCCTGACCACCTACAACATCTCACAGGCAGCGTGTTCAGTAACAATGTACCTGCTGTGGGTTGTTTCAATGACAAAATTGGCCGGCAGGCTATTATTCATGTTTTTCTAGTGTGGTGTGCTAGGTCGAATAATGTTTTGTCCTTATCCCTGTTTTTTTTGTTACTTTTTTGCTTTTTGTCTCTCTGAGCCTCAGTAGTGGTGCTTTATTCTCTACATAAAGTAAGTCATCTTCCTCAACTGTCTACCTTTTGTTTCACCTTTAATTTGATTTCCACACTCTCTTTTCTCCTGTCACAGGTTCTTTCTATTCTTCTCTTCTGCCTCTGTCCCTTTATCTGTGATATCTCACTTTCGCAGATGCGTCTGTGGCTTCGAGGGGCTCATTACCTGCCTGCAGACGAGGATGTGGCTTCTTCTCAGAATGGGGGTGACAGTGACATTAAAACAGCTCAGGCTCTTATTATCACTCCCCTAAAACAGAACAATATCATTTTACTTTCTCTCTCTCTCTCTCTCTCTGAGGTGTAAGAAATATAACAGTTTTTTCCGAATAGGTGTTATTTGTATAAATCAGCTCAACGTTCCTGTGTGACATTCTCTTTAATTTTGAGAGCTGGTAGAAGTTTTACTTTGTGAAGTGTTAAATAGGGCTGCACAATTTGGTAAAAAAATCATATAATAATTTGAACTGTGATATGATAAACAGTTAACATCTCATTGAAAAAAAAACAGCAACAAAATCACAGTGAAAAGCAGTTTAACAGTGTGTGCAACATATAATTTTAATTATATTAACTGAGCAGCCCTCCTCTCGAATACTGTTTAGCCCATCCAGAGAATTAGGAAAGCCTGTGGGGGTGGCATTAGTCGCTGAAGGTGCCAAACACACTTACTTGTTGGCACGCAGTGGACAGAATTTGATGTAGATAACGAGTCAGAGGCTGACACGGCCATCTCGTCCAGAAGAAAAATATTTTGGCAGAGCTTGGGTGAGTCGCCCACCCCGAGGGCTGGTGACAGAGAAAGGTGGATATGAGAGGAGGACAGAGAGACACATTTCTCCAGGCTCTGTTTTGCTTTATCTCTGTCTGAGCTTCCCTGTGTGGGGCTGTTTTAAGGCGACGGTATCAGATTGTTTGATGGAGATACTGTTGTAGTCATGTGTGCTTTTGACAGATGATACGATGGAGAACAAGTGAACAGAAGGTATCAGAGATATATTCCATGATAACATCAGTAGAAGGAGGAGAAACGAGAGAGAGAGTAAGAGAGAGAGAGAGCAGTATTTAGCAAGCATTTATGACAGCTGGAGGGAATATCAAGCATCTTGTTCTTGTAGGTTTAGCCAGTGGAGGAAAAAGATCATTATGAGGCGCTGTGGTGAAAAACCATGAGAACAAATCAGCTGCCTCTCAGGCCTCCAATAACACACAGATAAACAGACAGGCTCTGGTTATATAATATACATATGCAGATGTTTTTATAAGCTTTAAATGCTGCCGTTCAGATGTAATCTGAGATCGTTTAATTGTATTACTTAACACTGCAATGTCTTTATATTCAAAGAAAATTAAACTAATCCATAACTGTGGGAATGAAGCAGATCACACACAAACACACTTTTTGTTTGTCTAGAGGCACAATCAATCCCTCTAGACAACCAGGTCATTGTCACACAAAATCAATACAAGACACTGACCCAAAACACACACACCCACTCTCAAAAACACATGCGCATGTCCACATGCCTGATTAATGTTACTGTACATGAAAATATGGATCACAGATATGTTTGAACGATCAACAGTTGGAAAAATGGGAGCTGTGCCCAACAGCTCAAGTCCTTCAAAGTTAAATGTCGCCCTTGGTTTGCCCTCAAAACTAAAGCTGACCTATTAAAGTCAGCATGTACTTCAGTATTCTTGACAGTAGGAAGCCTCATTCATTTCTTGTGTCTGAGAATGGGCACAGAGCTGTGTGGTGTTGGGCCTTTGTGTAATCAGACTGCTGGTGATAAACGAAGTAATCTTCAGTATTGGCAACGGCTCATTCACGCTTTCTTTCTGTGTTGGCTTGCTGGGAAGGTCTGTCAGTCAAACTGATGGGGCTGTCCTGCAGAAACTCTTCACAGCAGAACCCTGACAAACGTCCTGAGCTTTAATCAAAATACCCTTCCTAATGTATTACACTGACATTTAGAGCATCTGGTTAAGTATTAACAATGTGTCTAAAAACGTCTTATGAGGAATTAATTCGACATAATGCACATACATTTTGTTTGTTTGAATAGATATTGTAAAGTATCATATCATATTGATAACATATTGATAGCCCCTAAAATTTAAACAGTGTAAATGTAAGTAGTATATATAAGCAACTTTAGAAAGCAAAATTGTTTATGAATGCTTTGAGTTATGAAATTTCAAGATTGATTAATAATTATAAACGATTATATGCCAACACATACTCATCAGGTTATTATTAACACATTATTTTAAAATCATAACAGCTTTATTTTGTCCTAGTTTGTCCTTGTTTATGTGAAAGGACACACACACACACACACACACACACACGTGCGCACCAACACAAACACACACACACACACACACACACACACACACACACACACACACGTGCGCACCAACACAAACACACACACACACACACACACACACACACAAAGCAGTAAAAGATTGAGACCTGTTAATGCAATAGCACAGCACCAACGGCTTTCCCTTGTTGAACTTAATGATAATAAAATTCAGCCAGAGCGCAAATATCTTTAATCATACTTTTATTAGCTCTATCCAGCACTTGCATAAAGATGCATGAATACATGTTTTCCATTGTTTACTAATATGAGCCACACTAATGAGATTGTGTTTGATTATTGATCACCTGTGGCAGAACCACTGCAAACATCTCATCAATTTCTGTGAGATTTGTACTTCTCTAAACGTATTTCAAAGGGATTTTTTTATGCTGTTGATATTGTGTTTCATTGTCTCTGCAAACGTACAAAGGAATATGTGCACATTTTATGTATGAATTGCTGCAAAAACTAATAAGATCACCCTGAGAATATGAGAAATGCCTGATAAACAGGCTTATAAGAGCTGGAGTGGCAATAAATTCAAGACATTTGTCTGTGTCATACTGACTAAATTCAGTCCTGCTCTTATTAGAATTACCCTCTTCTCTTCTGTGTTTTCCATTCTGCTTCTCAAACTCTCTCAGAAGTTAGAAAGAGAGAAGTTAGTGTTAGCAGAGAGAGAGAGAGAGAGAGAGAAAACGAAAATATGAGAGCAAGGTATAAACTTTATAAGTATAGGCACTTGCTAATTGTCTAAGCAAGCACCACTTTTAATAAAACGTATGTGAGCAAACGAAGAACAAAAAACAACAAGTCACATTCTTAAATTTGTCACCAGATTAGTTGTATATCCCATAAAGTTGACTAATTTGTTTTGTTTTGAGTGCAATAAATTAAAAATTATGACCAATACAGACAATATAATGAATGTGACTGTTAATGAGCTCCAGGGCCGACACCAAAACACACATTAGCCTCAACAATCAAACGACAGCAGGAATGTTTTATCTCAAAGAATCATATTGCATCACGTGTCAGTGTGCTTGATTTTCCCTCACAAGAATTAAAGGATCTATTTTCATGCTAGATGTGTAACCCCAACATTTAATATTCAGTTACTCGTAATACACTGAGCGCTGTGTCTTTGATAAATAAAGGTAGCAAGTGGAACATTGAATGTCTGCCACTACAGTGTGACAGTGGAGGCCATGATACAAGAACAACGGCAAACCGGCAAGAAAAAAACCTGTACAGTCCTGCCCAGCGTGGCATTTGTGTTATCACAGCAAACTTAATATTCGCTGACTTGACTGATAGCAAAACGACAAATTCTTGCCCTTTAAAAGCAACTTTTATCAAACACAAGCTCCTTCATTCCACACAGAGGGACAGTTTGCAATTTTAGTAGTGGCAGAGACGGCAGGTGGGTAAATTCAGCTTCACTGCCTCAAATATACATCAACTTCCTGCACAGTCTTCGAGGAGAATAAATGGCTGAGAGCACTTAGCATAGTGTTAGCATCAGGAGACAAGACCTTTGACTGGAAAGAGTCACTCACCTGGAGGTTCATTCTGAACTGTTCTGTGGAGATATAATACAACATTCTGTCTGCTCTGCTTTTGTTCAACTACAAATCTAAAATCAGCTATCTGATCTATCTATCTATCTATCTATCTATCTATCTATCTATCTATCTATCTATCTATCTATCTATCTATCTATCTATCTATCTATACATACATACATACATACATA
>JAZGTK010021665.1:0-10532 GCA_036877625.1 Ambastaia sidthimunki
GTTGCTGTGTTGTTTCGTAAGGTGGTCTGAGTGTTTTGTTATGCAGTCACTACAGTATTCTGGGTGGGTGTCTGTATGAAATCTATATGATTATTTTTCTTTTAATATCATCTGCAGGCAAAAATCTAAAGTCTGCAATAAAAACGCATCCCTCCTCAACAATTTGATTAATTTATTATTTGCCCTAGCAAGCAAAACTAATTACATTTAAGCCTATTTATGAAACTGGAGGTCTTCCATGTAGCTAAGTTCAAATTGCAAGTTCTAATGCACATTTAGAAAAAAACTGTGCAGCAGAAATGAAAGATTATCCCTGATAGTAAAACTAATGGCAAGAGGAGGTGGCCAATGGCTCACCTATCAAAATAAACCAATATTACATTTACTATGGTTTCCCAATAACAGATATCATTTCCTTTAAGAAATACTGTCAAAATGACATCCGCCTTTATCTTTCGCTAAGCAAACCACCATATGAAAAACTATAATAACTACCTGCAGTATCTTGACATTTAAAAAAAGCTTTTTACAGATGGTTTACACTTTACTAATAGCTCTTGAGCACAATAGCGATGTTTTAAAAACCAGTCTAAATCAAAATCAATAGCAGGCTTAAACACAGCTCAGTCTGTCTCAGATCTCTGCTGGATTTTTGCTGCCTTTCTTTTCCATGTTCACGGCTTCCACTCCAGGAAAGCAGGTGACTAATCCTAAAAGCTAATCAATAACATCCGGTAGCGAGCTAGCAAAACCGCTGTGCACTCCGGCTAAATGGATTCCTTCAGTGGAAAAAAATACTGAATGAGACGATTCAGAGAGCCAAAGCAGTGTACCCAGCTAACAGATTTAGGTTGTAAGAACGTTTCCCTAATGTTTCCATCAAGTAACTAAACTGTTGACAATGTTATTTTGAAAGTTCTAGGAACGTTCAAAAATAAATGTTTTAGATGTTGTATTAACATTATTGCTTGGTAAGAACATTATTTAAACATTATTTATCATTTTTCATAATGTTCCACTAACTATTTAAAAAAAAAGTTATGATATATATGATGTCTAATGTTAAAACAGTTCTACTGATGTTATTTCAAAAATGTTTCTTGATAACATCAACAGAACTTTTAGGGAATGTTAGCCAGCATTTCATGTATTCCCGCTAAACATTTGTAGCGTTGCGAGAAAGTGATAACAGCGTTATTTTAACTTCCTCTGCCAACAAGAAACAGAAAACGTTCATCAGCTGAAGTTGCATTTGCAGGACCTCATCTGTGATTTTTATTTCCTACAGCAGCAGTAAACCAATGAAATTACAAAGACAGATTCTATCCTAAACCAAACCATCATCATGTGTTGAGTCTAACATCTTTGTACAACACATTTATTGAGTAAATTAAATAAGTGTTTGGCTGCTAAGACACTGAAACACATGCAGGGACTGTAGATCTCTCATGAGTCACCAGCTCTACAATCTCTTGTTTTTACCAGTAACAACCAACAAAACATGAATGAGTCAATATTAGACTTTGTATTCGACTGGTAAATGAACTTAGCTGTCAACACAAGCTGTTTACTGCATTACAAATCTGATCTAATACTCACACCTCAATCACAGTAAAATAAACCAAAATAATGAGAATTGATCAAAAAGTATTCAGTTACACCAAATACAATGCAAAATATCCTATTTGTCTTTTTTACTGAAATATAATTTCTTAATTCTTTCTTTTTGATTTGGATAAATATAATCTGGATATGTCTCATGAGATTTACCTGTATAATAAATTATTGCTGATTTTTCACAGCTTGGTTAATGGATTTTTCAAAGCATCTCTCCAAGTGTCAGACAACTGCAGTAAATAAAAACTAATGTTTCTGCCTGCGAATCTGTCTGTGTGTGTCCTTGGCATTTGCCCAGATCACTGGATTACAAAAATCTGTTTACACCCACAACCCACTGATGAATAAATATTTTCTGAAAATGAGATTTGAGCTTCTCTCTCTCTCTCTCTCTCTGGTTTTGCTCTCTCTCTCATCTCTGTGACTTGACTTCAAAAAGGCATTTGATTTGTGTTTGGGGTTGAGGGACTGCATGACTTTAATGCGAGAGGAGAGATATGCGGTGATACAATGTAATGAAATCAACATGAGCTTCAAATATGAGCCATCCGGGCCGAGATCCTGCTCATGATAGGAAATGTGTGTTTGTTTGTGTCTGCTGTGGCTGGGAGGGTTTTTTAAAGACTCTTTTTAGAGCTGAGCGAGTTGTTGAGTGTTCAGACCTGTGTGTGCATGTAGGAGCGACGAGAAGGGAATTTATATGAATGTTTACATTTATAAACCTGCAGTGAATGAAGAAATCATGAGAAATTTAGAGCATGTTTACATTTACACATTCAGCTATAGAAGATGTTAATACTCATTAAAATTAATTTCTTCTATATCTTCCAAAAATAAATGCGATATGCATTTGCATATTTTGGGCACTATTGCCCCTCAGAGGAAATATCTGAAACATAATTCATGAAGTTCCTCTTTTTCGAGCGCCATAAATGTCTGTTTCCGAGGTGCGTATCTTCAGACTGATGGCCCGTGATCCATCATTTACTGTGAAATACACCAGAGGTATCTGATTTCCACACTTAACAGTCAGAGAACTCTTTAATACTTAAACAGCCTCAAAGAAATATGTCCTCATCTGAACGATTTCACTTCTCTGCACAAAATCCACCAGCACTTCCTCAGAAGCAATTGTACTTTCAAAAACCACTGCTGATTTTTATCAGTTTATCAGTTCTTTTATCTATCGGGTAAAAATTGTCTTTGTTTTATAGCGTAATGCTTTTCATTTGAACGCCACTTGTGGTTACGAACCACGTCGCCTGTCATCGGTTTTGCCGTTTTATGCATCGTATCTTATATGAGTGAACCATAAACCTTAAGCAGAAGAGCTTCCACTGACCTGGAGGCAGATAGTTGCAGTAGCCACTGGAGTTCACCACCACGTTAGACTTAAATGTGGAGTCAAACTTATCATCTGCACTGCAAATGGAGAGAGAGTGAATATGTTTTTATTTGTGTTTTTTATTTTTTATATTTGCTGCTTCATGCAAATGGAGCGGAGAACAATTGAGATAAGACGTAAAATGGTGGCGAGCCATGATGTTGCAAGCCAGATTCAAACTCAATGCCTGCATGCAATGCTAGCAATGCTAACCAATAGGCCACAGCTCCAACCATTTTTTAATAAATCACTGTAATTTCAGCAGCTATCAATTTTAACAGTTGAGATGAAAAAGTTGAGATTCCAGCTAACAGGGAGCGTTCTCAGAACATTGGCTAATGTTCTCTAAAAGGTCTCTCAAAGTTATCAGAAAAATATGCTTGTAGCTCTGTATATAACATTATATATAATATAAATCAAAAATGTTAATCTAAGGTGTTGATGGAACGTTTTAAAACGATACAGAATTTAGGAAACGTTTAAATAACATTTATTATAAATAATGTTCATTATAACCAAGCAATATGTTTGCTGATACTGAAGTCTTTAATTATCCACACACAGCTGAAGTGAAAGTTAAATATGAGATGAGGTTCTGAGGTTCTGAGGTTCTGAGGTTCTGTCGGGTCATGAGGTTGTAACTCAGTGTGAAAAAATCACATCCCTTTCAAAATTTAGCTTAAGGCCATGATTAAATTTAACTATGCAGCAAAAGTCCCACATGAATCAGGAATAAAAACAGAAAGGCTGTTAACAGGCTGTTTGGACACCAGCTGCTCGGCTGAACGATCTGCTTTTGCCCTGGGACCAAATTTTCAGTTCATTGATCTGTAGTTGCTCCCTGTTTAGCCCTGCAGCTTGAGTTATAGTTCTAATACCGCAATCCTGCAACACACACACGCACACACACACGCACACACGCACACACACACACGGCTGCTGATTGCAAAGGCCATGAATTCTGCTGATCTCAAACACACATGAACATTTTAAACCATCAAACTGAGTCTTTTTTTAAAGTCTGCAAACTCTAAATATAGGATTTCAGATCGTTTCATGCTGTTTTTTATCTATAAAATTTATTAGTATACCTGTAGCAAATGCTTATATCCAAACCCACTTCCTAGCACACAATTTTAGGTTCTAAGAACGTTCCCCTAATGTTTCCAGTAAGTAACAAAAACTTTATTTTATATATTTATGAGGAACATTCAAAATGTCCAGTTTTTAGACAGAGTATTAACATTATTGCTTGGTTAAAAGAACATTATTTAAACAATCTTTTCTAACTATGTGATGTTTTGAAAACGTTCCACTGGCTACTTAAGAATACCGTTTTTGATATATGATATATAACATTAAAAATGTTCTACTAATGTTACTGCAAGAACATTTTTTGATTACTTTAAGAAAACTTTCAGAGGACATTAGCCAATGTTCTGATAACGTTTCCTGTCAGCTGAGATACACATAAGAAATTATGTTTCAAATCTTTCCTCACAAATACAGTGATGTGTGTGAGTGTGTGTGTGTGTGTGTGTGTGTGATGGTGTGTGTATAAACGAGGTTTAAACAGCCCACCTGTTGTAGAGCAGAATGTCTGGGGTCCAAATCTGATCTGTGGTGAATCGCAGGTTTTTTACTCCAGGATATTCAGACTGATTCCACTGCAGGTAATGATCATACCAGTGCTGAGACACACACAGAACACACTGTTACACTGACACATTACACACACTTACTAATTAAACATCTGTCTGTACGCTGTCTAATGGCAGCTTACAGTAGCTTATAAGTTACTGTTTGTTTGCTGGTCTTTAAATGTGAAGAATCACATTTTCTGGGTATATCTGCTGATGTTTTTAAAATGCATTAATCACATTTTTAAACACTTTTAAAACAGTATTAAAAGAGCTCTCATCTCTTCTAGACTCTGTTATGTTGCTTTCTCTAGATCATTTGGTCCAAATCATCAATTTCAAAAACTTTTTTTTTAAATTGTAATTTTATAATGACAGATATGAATATGTTGACAATTATAATTTTGTCACATTTAAGGAAACGGCTTTAGTATCAAAGATTTTTAAGCTCATGAGAAACCTTGAGATAGATTTGAGCTAAACACTTATTGTATTTTCTGTGTATCATGTGCAAAACATACAGTATATGTTCAGTACTGTTATAGTCATTTATCTTCTTACTGTACACATACAAAAGTTTAATAAGATTTTTTCTTACCATGTTAAGCCAGATATTGGATGTCAGTACCTGATTCTTCTCATCCTGTGTAAGCAGGAGGTTAGAGGAGGAATGAAATCAATTGCGAGCTTGTTATTGGACACAGATACACATGTCAGATAATGAGGGTTATGACTGATGATGTACTAAAATGACCCAGAGAAATGTTATTACTCAAAGGTCATGCTTTCATAACTCAACAGACTAAACATGAGGTCTCATTTCTGTTTTAGTTTACTATCAACCATTTCTAACCTTAAGCACAAAATATACTATTATTGATATACAGTAAGGTTACAAAGCTCTATAAGTATTGTGGATAGAAGACAATTAAATTTGACGAGAAACGTTTACTTTGAAAACTCAGACTTTTAATGATAGATTTTGAAGAGATTCTCTTCTGAAACTAAATGTGAGGTTACTGGAGACTTTAAAAAATGGATGCTTTGACTTAAGCAACATTTTCAGTTTGACCTTCATTCAGTGGAGATATTAAGGAGATCTGATCTTTCATTGTGGCCTTCATTACGCTCAGTTTCACTCGAATAAAGTGACTCACCACGTCCATGATCTGCACCAAACTCAACGAGAGGACGACGGTGAGAGGTTGAGAGTCATTGGCTACGGGTCTCTCCATGGGGTTATAGTCCTTCAGAAGGTTCTTCAGAAGGGTTCTCTGGTATGGACCTTGCATCGACACTGACAGAAGACATCACACCACTCAGAAGAGCAACTTCAATACATACAGAGAGACGGTTCAGATGATAGAGAGAAACAATAACAGATAATGGATGGATGGATTTCCCAGGAAATATCAGTCTGGCTTTATTTGACTACAATTTTAGCTTTCAAACAGAGATGGCGATAGAGAGGCAAAGGTAACAGGTTGCTTTAAAAAGTTACAGCTTTAAAATAGTAGAACTGATATGTAATACAGAAAATAATAGACTCATCACAGATGTGTAAGGGGGTCAAAACTGCAGGCCTCACCCGTAGCCTTTACTAATAGTTCATTAGTGTAATTCGCTTTTAGATTAAATTTTGCTGTTCAAGTAATACATCAAAGAACCAAAGTGTACAACCTTTGAATTATTTCTACCTAAAAGCTGAAACCTTAAAAGCAGTGTGTGTGTGTGTGTGTGTGTGTGTGTGTGGCAAGCACAGACAAGGTATGACTAAATGGAACAATATTAATTCAGCATTGCACTAAAGCTGACAGTTAAAAGTAAGATTGAATCTGCTCTTGAATTTATTATTTCCTCTATAAAACCTCTAGACATACAACAGGTTTAACAGCTGTTTCTCATTCCGGTTTTAAACAGCAGACGTCTGTAAGGCTGCTGGTTTCACAGCACACACAGCACACAGGTACGACTGGACATCATCAGCATCATCAGCATCATCAGGCATGAAAGGAAAATATACGGTTTGCATCATTACTAATCTTGTGCAACACTTTTATGTTTTGTACAACAAACATATGGAGCATTGTTTGTCAGGCATCCTAACAGCTAACAGGGAATGTTCTTAGAACGTTCTCTAAAAGTTCTCTCAACTTTATCAAAAAAATTCTTGCTGAAACGTTAGTAGAATGTTTTTTAACCTTATGTATCATGTACTAAAAAGATTATTCTTAAGTAGTTACTGAAGTGTTTTAAAAACATTACAGAATTAAAAATTGTTTGCATAAAGTCCTTATAACCACGGAATACAATGATAAAATGTCTAAAAGCTGTATGTTTTAAATGTTCCTGGACCTTTTAAAATAACATTTTTGTAATCTAATAGAAATGTTAGGGAAACGTTCTCACAACCTAAAAGTGTTGATTATGCCTCTTAACTGTACAGAACTTTGAGATCTCTGCCTCCTGAACCAGCCTAAACTGGTTTACAGGTCTTGGCTAGCTAGTCAACCAGTCTGATAAGTTCTGAAAACTCGTCTAAAACCAGTTAAACCAGAGTCGATTAACAATATCTTCCATCACATTTCCAGCCAATCACAGCTCATCTTGTTCTGACTGTAAGTAGTTTTATGAGGGTCTTAAAGGTCGTGTATTCAATGACAAGATTTTAAAATGAGCCCCTGAAAATATTTAATATTCACGGTTAATTACATTTATTAATTAAAATATGCCTTCATTAATGTTCACGGTGAAGCCATGACCTTGACTTGAGTCCTCCTGCTTCATTATCCCAGTTTTTAATCTTCTCTTTTACATAATTTCACTCATAAAACCCAGAAAGATTAACTTCAGATATACTTTTAAAGTTTTATTACTTTGTAGATTTAAAGTCAATACAAATGACAACTATTGTATTTACTTAGAGTCATTGTGTTCTTACTGGCACAAAGAGGCTGAAGAAATCACACTGATTTCAAGGGTGTATCTGAGAGTAAACAATGAGAAATAAAAAATGAATGAGCAATGAATGTTCAACCAAACAAAAGCTTAAAACTGAAACAGGTTCCTAAAAGGTTCTTTTTAAGCAATAATAATAGAATGATCTATTGTTCCACAAGGAACCATTTAGTCAAGGGTTCTTAAAAGAACTATTTCTATTGTACATTTTTGTAGTCTAAAGAACCATTTTTTATTACAAAAAGCTTTTGTGAATCAAAAAGGTTCTTTATGGAACCATACAGCCAAAAATGGTTCTTCTAGGGCATCCATTTTTTAAGTAATTTACATAAATATGTTTTTCATTAAAATACTATAACAAAAAAACTAGAACTTATTTAACCGATATTTCATGATGTCTGTGATGTCACACAATTTAAAGCATGTTAAATAGAGAGCCATCAGGAGCAGCCGGATCAGCCGGTGTGACACTGACAGCCAGAATAAAAGTTCTCACTATTTCATGACAGACAGGCGAAGAGAGAGAATGAGAAATGAAAGAGAGTCGTTTCAAAGAAACACACACACAATCTGTTTCTTCTCCACTGCAGCAACATGCCCGTAACAGCAGCAGAGCTACAAACACGCTCTGTGCCTCCATCACCCACATGCAGTCTGTGAACTCATGGATTTAGAGGAATGAGCGAGAGAGGGCAGAGAGAGAGAAAGAGAGAGAGAGATGGGGGGTGAAATTTATGATTGCAGCTTCTAATTCTTCATGGCAAAGCAGTTTTATCTCATTCCTTTTCTCATTTTCTTTCTTATTTTTATTTTTCTTTCTTTCCTGACTGCAACAGTGCTGAAAAGACCCTTTAAAACATCTAGCGGCATAAGGTTAAAAAAATACACACACTAAACAGATTCATCTTAAATGCTCAACTGCATTGAATTCTAGATCTTTTTCTTGAATAATCTTTTAACACACACACACACACACATGCTGGAAAACATACCCTGGATCAGAGATGAGATCCCACACAGAGTGAAAGCCAAAGAGTGCCACATTCCAGAAGATATGGGGAAAAGCAGGATAGAACAACAGGAATACGGTCAGATATGAAGAGTGGAGAGGGAAATATCCGGGTGGAGAGCCGGAGAGGACAAGAAAGCAAGATCTGCCTTGATGCAAGCAGTGGACGGCATAAATGTGGACGAGAGAGGAAGGAAGAGAGAGAGAGAGACCCGGTGCTGTCGGCAAATCGCAGTGAGAGCAGAGAAAACAGGAGCTGATTGATTTGAGATGTACGAGTCAGGTCTCTCTCTCCTCCCCACCCCCCAAACCTCCAAGATTCCCAGAGAGGGACGGATAAATGCACAGGCAACCTGAAAATGCAAAGGGGGGGTGATCAAGGACATAAAGGGGTCCTCATCTCCACCTCATTTGCTTTAATCTCTCTTTCTGTTTCTCTCTTTCTTTCTCAGCCCTGTTTTCTTTCACTGTTAGTCTTGGGTTTATGGAAACAGTAAGAACTGTGTGAGTGACACCATCATGTGTGTGTGTGTGTGTGGGCAGAATCCACATAAGCATTTGTTATGTTCTTCACAGATTTAAGATGGTATTTCAGTCAGAGTTATTTACTCACCTCATGTTGTTTCAGGACTGTATGACTTTCTGTGGAACACAAGAGAAATAAATCAGTAAAAACGTGATGCAGTGAAACTGATGGGGGCCTGTGACAGCTGCGGTTGCCTTTCAGTGTCATTTTTGGGTAAACTGCCCCTTAATCTAAATGCAGCGTTTTAAATGTCTTCCTCAGCCAATAAATTTCCATTGCAGTAACTACAGGTAAGTTAAGCCAGTATTTAACTGGCAATTATACATCTAAAATACCATAAACAACATTTAATAGGCGATCTGTGTACATTTCCCTATTATAGCACCCCAAAAATTATACATGATGCAATGCATGCTGGGATGTGCAAAGACTGTTGTTCAGTATGAATGTTTGTTCAGTTAGGACAGTATAGCATTATTCAGGGAAATATTGTTGGCCTAAACTAACATAATTCACATTATATCCCAAAACCCTAAAAATAATGAAATTTGCTGTTTGGACAATGTGTGAAATTACCAAATTTGCCAAGATGATCAGATATTGATTAAGCACAGCCAGGCGTGTGTGTGTGTGTGTGTTTAATGGGATAACAGAGATTCTGTTGGAGGGCTTTAATTGAGGAAGTGCTGTGATATGCATGTGGAAACTGTAATGTGCTTAGTTTAAACTCCTTCTCTCATTCGTCCTGCTGAACTGCTGAGGCAGAGAACAGAGTCCTGTAACAGATTACCCTATTACTTCAGATGGCCTTCAGTATAGCCTCTTCACACGGGAAAGCAGGTGCGTGGAGCTCACAGCCCGGCACCCGGAGAGACGTTTCACGCCCGGCCGCTTCCCGAGAGCAAACGCAACACTCGTATAACATATAGCTGTGTCACTCAAAACAAGCCTTTCATATTTCACCTCAGGACAGCATCCATTTACTATGAGCATGCCCAGATGTTTGATAAATTCAGCTACATGATATTAGCTACGTGAAAGACGCAGGGTTGCTTCAGTTACCAGTTTGGGGTGTGTGAATTTGTTCTTAAATGCTCCTATTTTTAACCGAAAAAGTATCTAAGCACTGAAGCATCTAATCCTTGCACAATACTGTACACCAAAAACACTTGTGTGGGGTTTCCAATCAGCCACTGAATAAGAGAATCTATTTAAAGTTCTTTTGGGTAATGGAATAGCTTTTGAGCCCTTAATGACAGAAACAAATGGTTCGTGACACCTGCACCCACCCTCAGGAACATCTCAACATATCCCAAGAGCAACACAACATTTTTGTTTAACCAAACGTTATTATAAACCAAACAATATAGTATAATAACGTATAATGTACAGTATAAT
>JAZGTK010021666.1:0-10532 GCA_036877625.1 Ambastaia sidthimunki
CACAATGCCCAGCATATGAGTTACAGAAACACTCAATTTCTTAATAGGATTAATCTGTGACATGTATGTATTGATTAAAAAATGAATAAAAAAATAGTCTTTTTAAAAGTGGATTCAGCTAAAAAACATAAAGTAAAAAATCCTTGCAAAACTAAATGTGGCACAATAATCATTTTACCTTGATTATTTTGCTTTCGTAATTGTTGGAAGCCAAAATTGAAACTGAAAATCGATTACGATTATTTGCACAGCCCTTCTTAAAGTCTTTATGGTGGATCACACGTATGCTGTGAGTTTCTCAGTGGTCTGTCTCCTGCAGTAAAGACCCCAGATGCTGTAGTGTGTCAGGTTCCAGGGTGTGGGAGGGGCAGATCCCCACAAGTCAGTCTGCCTGTGAGCAACAAATGACAGCTGAGAATTACAAGCATTTGCCGGGGCCACAGAGCAGCTCTGGGGTGGAGATCCTGCCACAGTCAGACCCCTCACCGCACGTCAGACCGTCACCTCCACTAACACATCTCACCAGTCAGGCCTGGAGCTGAGACACAGAGCCCCGGTGCATTAACACCTCCAGTCCAAACACACACACACACACCTCGACTTTCTTTGGATCCCATGAGGAACGTCAACAAATTATTGTGCTGGCAGGAACATCCAGCTCCGCACGAAATCACACACACACTTTCGTGAGCAAGATAAAAAGCAAAATCTTTTCACACTAAGCCAACATTTTCAACATGACTTTTTAGTACAAAATGATTGTACAACAAAAGTATGCACGGCAAACCATTTACAGAGTCCAAAAATTGTAAATTGTAAATGAAACAAGGTTGTTTTGTTTGCTTTTAGCAGCTGAAAACAATCAGAGCGAACAGTTATGTGCCAAAATTGCTAACAAAATCCCATTTTCACTTTCATTTAGTTTTGCAGACTTTTTCAGAAAGTTGTTTTATTTGTGATATTTTGTGCCATTTATTTGTATCAGACAGAAAGTGAAGAGACAATAAAATATCAAATTATGAGATAGCATTTATGTTTTTTTTTTAAAAGAGAGTTTCAGTGCATTAAGGTTCCTCAGGAATCGAACCCACAACATTTGTGCTGCTAACACAATGCTCTACCAGTTGAGCTACAGGAACAAAGTTAAACAGGAAATACTTAAAATTATTCCATATTCTTAAAACCCTTTGTTACAGTTCTGTAGAGCCCTGAGAAAGTTGTAATGTAGTTATTATAGATAAAACACACTAGATTCTATCAGTTAGAGTCTTATCTCTCACACACACACACACACACACACACACAGTGTAATCTAAACCATTCCAACACACTCACTACAACTTGGCAGTAAGACAGCATTGTGTTTGGCACAAGCGGCATGTTAAACATTTATGGGCAGTTAGCATATTGGGGAGGCGGCGGTTCCTCTGCGAGACTGGTGTGGGAGTCTGAAAGTCTAAGAACTTCCTCCCTGAACTGAGGTCACAGATCCACACAGAGTTCAATTCCTGCAGCGCTGCGGGCTTCAAAGAACTGCACTTCTGTTGTGTCGTTTGAGAAATGAGGTGCCACATTCCCCTGGGTCTCACACACACACACAAACACACACACCGTGTGCACATAAACACACACACACTCTGTATGCACACCCATACACGCATTCGTGCACACACATGCATACTCATGCACAGACTCAAATGCATGCACACAATACATGCACAAACACACACACACACGGCTGAATGCGACTTTTCACAGGCCCGTCATGACAGACTTATTAATGTCCTGCAGAAACAGAAAGAGCTCACATGAATGAACTGACAGAAGAGTGTGAACAGTCTCACTGTCCATCAACTTGACTGACAGATCTCAACATCCTACTTACTGTCTGAGCTCTACAGCACCAGTGAAAGTTAATGAACATCTACACAGCTTGAATCCTCAGGACATGTTTACGGGAGTCAGTTCAGAAAGCAGAAGTCTTTCCACCAATAGCGATACACGATGTTGGTAAGATAGCAGATAAGAAACAAAACACAAACGACAACAGGGTCAAAAAAACAAAAAGAAATGAAAGTGTTACTAACGTTTCACAATCAGAACTGTGAAGACAACAGGGCGGTTGTGTGCTGACACGATTGTGTTTCTATGAAAACGTGGCTGATAAAACCTGATTTCTAGGATTCCAGTTATCAGCCCTCATCATTATTTGGTTCTCAGAAATATTTTATCTCCTCTACAACTGTGCAAAGAGCTGATGTTTACAGACTCACGCTTCACAGCCTTTACAATTACAACAGCTAATACTTCCATGCTAACAGAAAGAGGACAAGGCAGAAAAATCAGTGATGGATGGAGAAATGAAATGATGGATGGTTGATGCTTGGATGGGTAAAGAAAACCAGGGCTGTAGGCATGATCTGAAAATGGGAGACGCTTTAATCAGTCTCATGAATATTAATTAGGTGACGTAAGGTTCGACCAATAGTCCTAATTGATTTGAAACGCAGGTAAGTAACTGCCTGTGGGTTGCAATATGATGATGTAATTCTGGTGTAATTTCACAAACAGGTTACACATTTAACTTTAATTAATTCAATATATAAAGTGTTTGAAAGGGTAAAGAAGGCAACTCTAAGACTAGCTTGACATATTAACCAGAAGTTTGGAGATGAGACAGACCGTATCCAGAACTTCCGACCAAACACTTGCAAACTTGTGACAAATTGGAAAACAGCTGAACAAATTCCCTCTGACTTCATTTAAAGCTGAGACTTCATTTGCATATCAGCTGCAGCTGGTAAGTAAAACCAATTCTCCACCATTTGCAGGGAGGGAGGGCCACGCTGGAATGCGACAGAAGGGTTTAGTTCATGTCCGCCCGGAGGAACTTGTTCGGACACTGGAGAGGATCTGATGTATCCGTGGAAGGCTGATATTCCATATTTTGACAAGCAATGCACAGGACAAGATTATCTCCAGCTAACAGGAAACATTCTCAGAACATTCTCTCAAAGTTATCAAAAATGTTCTTGCCGTCTCGTTGGTAAAATGTTCATTAACGATATTTATCATGTATTTTAAAAACATCATTCTTAGATAGTCAATGGAATATTTTAAAAATGTTAGAGAGTACAAATGCTTCTTATAAACAAGCAATAATGTTAAAACAATGTCTAAAAAAATGTTACTTAGTCTTTGGGTTGTAGGAACGTTCCCCTAATGCTTCCACTGTTAGCTGGATCTGCTTCTACCAAATACCAAACATGTTTCCTCAGCTCTCAGACCAAACACATACAAACATCTTACAATATAGTCTAAGATTTCCAGACATAAGCAGATGAATGCTCATCTCGTTCAAAGCATCAAACACATGAATGATTTTAAATTGCTTAAAGACTTGTGAAAAAAACATTAATGCTATAGAGACATTTATCACATAATTATCGTTAAATGCTAATGAAAGTAAATCATCACAGTGTGAGTCTATTTAACACAATGACATGAATCATAATACTGACTCACTGCTTTTCATAAAAAATACTATATTAATTCTCTTAAAAGCACTTATATTTCAGTCTTAGTACTGAGAAAATTGTCACAACATTTATACATATTATCAATTCCACCACGGCGTCATTTTTATGTTTTCATAGAACAAGCCAATCAGAAACCAGTTTGAGGTTTAAATACACAGATATGGGAGGCAGACTTTCGACCAATGAGATGCCAGCTTTGTCCTCTATGACAAACCACAGAGGAAATGAAAACCGAATCTACAGACAAAACATCTTGTCAAGTGTTTCTCTATTGTGCTGTCTGGACTGGACAAGAAATACATCAATGTGTCCATTTGTAAGACAATCTATATTTGTTTCAAATCAGCACGGCTTACATAAGTCTCTCGGATATGAAAGTGTCTGCCAAGCACCTAAATGAAATATATGTGGAAAAGAGGGACAAAGAAAAGAAAGCGCAGAGCTTACGTAACTCTGTGTGGCTAGTTAATCGACTCAAACGCACAGACAGGAAACCAGAGACACAGATGGTCTCATGGCAGGCCCACTGATACAGAAAAGCTCCGGACCCCGAGGGTCGCCGTTATTGGCAACATGATCAGAGACCTTTTAAATACCTAACGAAGAAAAAAAAGACTGCAAAAGAAAACAGGAAAATGAAATGTGTTTACCTGAAGCAGCAATGCAGAGATGAACAGCATGTGGAAAAAAAGAGAGAGAAATTAATCTCATTTCAGGCAAACTGAGAAACACGGACACAAGTACATTAAATTCATAAAGCACAACAGTAAAAACAGATCAGAACAGAATTTAGTATCATTTTAAATCAGTGTATAAAGTGTGCATTGTAGGAACTGGTCTAAAGAACACATACAATATGAATAATTCATAAAGCAAACGTCACAATTAATATTGCTCATACTTCTCAAATCTTGACTTATAACACATTCCACCATGTACTGCAGACACGAGAGCTGAGATTGTCTGGCTAGTTAAGATCAGGTTTTGCACTATGGCTTTTCTAAGTCATGGATATGTATGACTTTTGCTTCATGGGTGATAAAATAGGCCAAAAAAGTCTGAGAAACCATGGATAAGAATACTATGGAGATTTGGGGATGGGCTCATTTGACTTGGGCTAGTAAGTGACCACATAGCAACCACACAGAACACCCTGGCAACCCCCTAGTGATGCTCTAGGAACCACCTAGCAACAAACTGACACCTTAAATTTGTATAATTCTATAGTCCTGCTTTTCAGACCAAACTTTTAAATATTTAATTTGTGTGTATTATGCATCCAACGATCTGTGCACGTCAAAAAAATCTTCCTCAGACATCAGACAGTGCTCACCTTACTAAAAGAAAAGCGATACATTTCAATTAGTCAAACACATACTTTTGGCATAATGATGGTGCATCACTCTGTGTTTACTGGGAATCAAACCCATGACCTGAACAGTGCCACGCTCTACCAGTTGAGCTACAGGAACAAACACCTCGAATTCCTTATGAACTGGTTGACATCCCCCCTAACAGAGGGGTCTTTCTCAGCACCTGTTGTTTTCACAGGCCGGCGTTCATGCCCTTTTCATCTCTGCCCACTCAAACTCTCTCAGCCGGTGTTGATTTATTAAAAAAAAAAAAACAGGTGACGAACCAGTGGCTTCTGGGTAATTCTACCATATGTTGCCCTCAGCCTCGATGAATCTCAGCCAGTCGCCTGGATGAAAAATGAACAGATGCGGGAACCTTTCTGCTAGATTAAAAACAGAGTTTATAAAATCAGGGCACCAACCCAACACTGTCATTTACCACAGACACAATCAATCAACCTAATGGGCTTTAAATGGTAAAGCTAATCTTAAAAAACCGAACGCAAAAGTGAAAGAGTTAACGGCACTCTGCAAAGAAACTGAAACTAACTGAACAATTCTGTCTTGTTGAAGCAAAGGTTGTAATTCTGTGTTTTTTGACTGGTTTGGCTTTGATCTTGTATTGCTTTCGAGTGACAACCAGATGCAGTGGGGAAAAATGCAATGCCAACAAAACATGTCCTTCAAAGACCCAATAATACTCTAAAATAAATATAAAAACATTTCCTTGTCCAGCCTTTTATATTAGATATCTTGTGCACAATTATATCAGAAAAAACATTTGATGTCCTGTGCTTTCCTCAAAAGATATATATATATATATATTTATTTCCATATATTTATAGTAATAGTAATTGCTATCAGGATGTGAAGAGACTTTCAACCAGCATAACAAAAAATGTTTTTTAACAAAAACCCACCAGAGACCCACCAGTTGAGCATCACAGCTTTAATTTTGATTGTCATAAATAAGGACTTTGAATCAGACACTTAAATACATCACTGTTTTATGATCAATTTATGACCTCAGCAGTGAGCAATAAAACGCTTTGCCTCCGGCCAATCACACTCTGCTGTCCTTCTGGAAAAAAAACATCGAATCATTCTGACATGGTGGCATAATACCATAAAAGCAGTGCTTTACTTTCACCCCCCTTTCAGGGATTAACCTCTCATCTGACCTTTGACCCCTGAGCCTAATATTGGTGCTGGTAACCACTCACGCAGCCTCGCATGCCTGCTACCCTCTGACCTTTAACAGGAAAACAAGAGAGGTACAAGATGACAGCAAGCAGGTCCAGATGGCTTTAAAGCAAGCATGTTGGGTGAAATAATGCACAAAATGGACAAAAGAGTTTTTGGGTCACCGTGCCACCTGCCGGAGTCAAGCCAGGTCACGTGTAAAGACAAATACCATGTCCACTCTTGATGTCATTATGGCCACTGTTATCATAATGTTCAGCTACAGAGCATGACACAGTGGTTTGTTAATCCAGAGCCTCGGCTGTCATGCCTTGTTTTCATCCCACGCCGCAGACCGCAAACAGCTGCTCGCTGAAACGAGTCCTGGATAATTACATCCTTACAGTTCGAGGCGTATGACGAGCATGTAATTAAGAGAAACCAAGAATAAGACGCGGCCGAAACAACCCAAGAGCTGCTATGAAAACACAGAGAGGGAGAAATGCATTATAACATAACGGCTGTGTGGGCACAGAAATATTAACCAATAATGTTATAGATTAATAAACCAATCAGATTCTGGTGTCTGAAATCATGTCCCACCATACAGTATTTCCTGTTAAAAATTGCAAACTGCATAATTTCAAGCAACAAAATATAAAACAACCTGACGCAACATTACAGCACAATAGAAATTTATTTTTATCAATTTAACAATTTAAGAAATTATTTTGTTTCCAAGAAATTCTATTAAAAGAATCAAAACCTAAATTGTAAAAATATGCACGCAGACAAAAAGCGTTTTGCATTTCTCCACCAATGAAATTAGAAGAAATCACTCACCAATTAGCATTTTACTGAGAGCACATAATGGAAACCTGATTTGAATTGACTTCCTGTCTTTCACAGTCCTGTTTCTAAACATCATTTGATTATTGACGGCTTTGGAGGAAAGTTCTCTCTGTCATTATTGAATTTTAATTGAGTTAAAAAAGAAGTCTGTCCCTTGACATTTCTCAACACGACCGCCACAATCGATGTCCTACATTACTGTGAAACCAGAGCAGCGTCAGCATGAGAACGGTGACATTGGTTTGTTTTGACCTCTGCCCTCACGGTCAAGCGGTCTATAAAGAGGTCAGCTATAGAAAAGAGACGGTGAGGGCAAATTTAAATTAAGTTCAGTACGCATACATTAAAGGCTGGGTTGGCAATCTTTCCCAAAAACCATTTTTTTGGTTATGCTGGTTGTTTCTTTACATCCTGATAGCAATCACTGAGTAAAGTGACCTAAATATGTTTGTGTATTTTCTGTATAAGATGAAGGACCATAAAATGTTCGTCCAATCATTGCATTCGGTCTGAATGCAATGACAGGATGTCCTATTTGCCTGTCAAACTATATATCTGCCTGTCTCTGCGCACTATTGGAGGAGTCGTGGCTTTGGAGAGCCCTATAAAGGGAGGGTGGGATCTTATGCTTTTAAAGCTAGCTTGCTATTGCTAGCCTCTCCAAAATTGCCTAACCTTTAAGATTGAAGCTGTGGTACAAATTACAAATCTTAATTAACTGACTGAATAAGTTCATAATATCATCATATAGAAGCATGTTCTTCGAGACATAGTTGATCCATACATGTTTCTGTCATTATAAGCTCATCCTTACATCTTCTATTTGTAGAAAATAATCATCAGTAAACGTTGACAAATTGTAAGTTTTGGGTGAGCTGTCCCTTTAAGTGGAAGCTCCAAAGCAGACCTGATATAAAGGTTTAATATCTGTGCTCTGTAAGTCCCATTCTAGCCAAACCATTCAGGAAGAATCACATCTGAGCCGCTCTGAAAAGCCACTGCTTCCCTGAAAAAGGCTTAAATGTGATTCTCGCTTTATTCGGTGCAGCGTGAGCGGCTGCTAAAAGCTTCGGGCTGATGCTTGTAATGAAATTGGAGGTGAAGGCAACCAGACTTCTGCTCGTTCTTCTGCACCTGCTGAGGGAAGCTGAGGCCATCAATCCAATGCTCACGGCTCTCTGACCCTAACAGATGATGACAGGACGCTTTACACACACACATGCTCACAAAAACAACCTTAAAATATAAAAAACAGCAGAAATATATCACCAGGAACATTTTAAAGTCACCATAACATCATTTTTTATACACTATTGCCGTTTTTATTATAAAAGTTTCATGCACATTTAATTCATGTGTCCTCGTAATCTTTAATCAAAATCTGAAATTGTATCTCTCCTCTGGAAGAGAGTTTACTGTAATAAACGTTTACAGGGTGAAGAAGCAATCAGTCCTGTAGTGCACATCAACACTAAATACAAGCTGTGCTCAATCTCCTAACTAAAGTCACAAGCGCTCTTTCTGACATTCATTTAAACTGCATGCATGCACTTCTAGAGCTCTGGAAGCAGTAACTGTGAAGTGTAACTGACACATCGTAACAGCGAGACCATCTGGACAGCAGCCACTCGGGACACAGAAGGTGATAATTGACACAATAAATCACTGATCACCTTTTGTGCTTCACAAGCACGAGTCCCTGACCACAGTCCCCTGTAGAGACACACACACACACACACAGAATGCACACACGAACACACATACAGACAGACACACACATATACACACAGACACACACACAGACAAACAGAATGCACACACACAGACACATACAAACACACACACACACACACAGACAAACAGAATGCACACACACAGACACATACAAACACACACACACACACACACACACACACATACAGAGATGAACACAAAATACAAACACACATAGAGACAATCACAGAATATACACACATACAGAGACACACACACACACATACAGACACAAACACTAGCTGCTATTTTAAATTGAAAAAGATTGTTCTGTATGAATGTTTCCTCATGGGGACATAAATAATGTCCTCACAAGGTCAAAATGTCTTGGTATTACTATACTTGTGGGGACATTTGGCAGTACACACTCACACACACACACCAACTGTCTAACAGTCGTTTCAGTGGCTGTATGAAGTCAGTTCAGGTTCAAACAGGTGTCCTGATAGAGTGACCACAGCTGTGGTTTAAATACTTTCAAAATACAAGCAAACAAAATCAGAAACCTTACAGAAGCATTAAAAACTAAATGCTAGAAGGATGCATTTCTGTTAAATGTTTCATCCGCAAAGATCAGCATTATTTGTTACTGCAGAGTCATCATCAGTTCTTTTGAGGGAACCTCAGTCCTCCATCTCACAGTACATGTTTCATCAAGGCTGCTGAATTCTACACAACCTCAGTGACTGACAGAAACAAAAGTCGGTGGTGCAGAGAAATTAAACTAAGCGAGAGAAACTAATCAGGTCCCGTGATGTGACGTTTAAAAGCAAGCAGAGTAAAATTCACCCCGGTATCGTTCGGCGCCGGTCACGTCCTGTAAATCGCAAAGTGCTTCCAACCTCAGTAACCATTCACGCAAACATAATGACATGCTGGTGCCAGAGATATGAACTCACGGCGCTTTGAAGTCCAAGATCTGTAACATTCACGGCACCTACTCGCGTATCTGAACGCTGTGCACATACCAAGAAAAACAAAGATGAAAGAAAACACAGTAAACGAGGCAACCAGAAGAAAAGTGACGCTTTTCAACATCAGCCAGAAAGATACAGTACACTGAACAACTCCTGTCATTTCATTAAAGAACATTGCATGCTTTCAGTTACATCACCATATAACAAAGCCCTCCCCAATTTATAGTTTGTAAGAACGTTTTTCTAACGTTTCAATTAAGTTACACAAATATTAAAAAAAACAATTTGAACAATTATTTTGAAGCTCAGTCCAGTTTTTTAAGACATTGTATTAACCTTATTGGTTATTATAAAAATATTATTCAAACGTTATTTAAAAATATCAAATTCTGATATTTACGATATACAACTGCAAAATAACATTTGATAACTCTGAGAGAAGTTAGCCAACATTTTAAGAACGTCCTCTGTTAGCTGGATCTACACAGCAGTGGCCGCGATGCTTCACAGAAATAAAACCCTCAGCAGTTTTTTCAATGAACAAACTTCTGAAAGCTCAAACTCAGGGGTTTTGAGAGAACAGCCAGTCTGGTTCTGCAGGGACACGCGCTGTTGATAGAAATGATGGATGGCTGGATTCCTCGCTGTTCATCTACTTCTCACCCCACTTAACATCCACACCCGGATAAAAAACAGTCTGATAGGTAAATCGTTCAAAGAAAAATGTGCCCTCAGGCTGCCAACCAGACACACCTGATGTTTTTACACTTGGTAGGACTGTTGCCTGGCAACAATGATTGTAATCTAAAAAGACAGAAAAGCAAAATACAGTTTTACTTTGATTTTGTGTTACTAACAAACTTTTGTTAGGCAATAATGCAAACTATGTGTTTTCTATAGCACTTCTGAAATGC